>JAPMOB010242204.1:33068-50820 GCA_029875015.1 Lepomis gibbosus
CAAATCCCATAACTCATAAAAGGAACTGGGCCATTAAAATGAAATAGTAAGGGAACAGTACAGCACTGTCTGTCTTTAACTTTTCAGCAGGCTATTTTTGGCCATCCTGCACCATGTATGCCAGTATGCGGTTGAACATAACCAGGAAATGACAACATCCATAATTCACCAGAGGGCTTGAATCTGAGGTAAAAGAGCCTAATGCTAAGTTTAGAGGTGGTCAGCTTAGATCTGTTGGTTATTTCAGAGCTACATATTGAAAGAGTCACGTTACATTAAGGGCTCACCGCCATGTTAGGGGGAAACAAGTAGTCAAATGGACATGTCCGTCTCAAAGTGGTAATCTACAGTGAAAAATATGGCCAGCGAGAACTAGCTTGTGGTTCAATGGGGTCATTGTGAGACCAGAGCAGGCCCATAAAGCCAAGTACAAATGTGTATTTTTCTAAAGGGTTTCATGTGTTTGGGAAATTGCAGATTCAAATGAGGGAGTACATTGCAGTGGAGAACCTATGTGCTCTCATTAGGCCTAAATATGTGGTTATGGATATGAAGAAACCGGAAAAGATATGAAGACAAAGCAAGTATGCAAGGAGTGAGGACAGGAAGGTGGTGTAGGAAGGAGTCATGTTGAGTTTTTTGCAAATATGCTTGTTTCTTAGAACACTAAGGTAATAATATACAGTGAATGCTTTTGTTGTTGGTATATGGGATTTAAGATCACAAAAACGTCAAGTAAAGTGCACAATGTCAGTAAACTGCAGACTTAAGTCTGTGCGGCAGGCTGGTTCACAAGTTCTGCAAGATCCACAACAGATATTTGCAGCATGCTTTCCTCCTCCATGGCTACAGGCAGTCATATTAGTCACAATGCCAGCTGGATAGCCTTCCATTCATGCACTGCAGCTTGCCATATACAAACCAAAATTGCTATTTGGCAACTGTTTGTAAATCCTAGCTAATGTCTTTGTCATTTTGAGACTCCCTCTTATAGAGCTTCTCGGGCAGGTGCAGGAGAGCAGTCCTGCTGTTGGTACAAACGTAACGGCTGTGGCATAAACAGCAGCCGGAGCAGGTGGGTTCTATTCATAAAAAGCCAGGGCTGTGCAGACCTCTACTACACACTCAGGCCTGCATTTCTTTAGGGTGGCTAGTGGGAGAGGCGAAGAAATTGTTAAAGGGGTTATATGTAGTTTTCAGCGGCCACTAGCGGTGCTGTTTTAAGATTATAACCAGATGTGTGCTTGTACGCGTGCTCAGCTTGAACCAAATATTTCTGGCTCAAATCAAATCCCTTATCGACTCCGTACCGATTTTACTTTTCATACAGTGAGGCAAGCAACTGGATATTGGCTCAATCCTCCTGGAAAAGACGGCACTGTGAACGCTTCATACAGACACACCGGGAGACAGCTTTACACAACATTCTGTAAACTCAGGTCCACTCCCACTGCAGTATTAGAGTAATATTTGTTTGGGCTTCAAGCACATAAAACTTTGTTGTTGGTTTTTATCCTTAGGTGGAGTTTACGTTGGAGTCTGTGTCGTCCTGGGAGCAGGTTGTTGTATGGCGTTAGTGGACTGCATGTCGTTAGCTAGTGTGTTGTCACTGTGGTCTGAGAGAGGCTCGGGAGCACATACAGGGCTGCATCCCGACTCGATACGTTCACAATAAAAAGCAGAATAGTGGCTGTTCCAAGCAACAGAGAAAACAGGCGTGTTGTCCATTTGTAAATGCGGTTACAGCCCATGGACAAAAAAGAAGTAAAAAGTGATTTAGTAATAAGTGATTTCATTGAAAAACCACATATAGCCCATTTAAGTCAAAACTGTTTTTGATGGAGCGGTTTGCAGGCTTTTATGTTTTTTGAGACAGTTGGGTATTTTGACTCTTTAGTTACTTCCTAAATGTTGACAAGATTTTACATTGACAGTGATAAAAGCCACATGCAAACCCATTGTCTGCAGCAAGAGAACAATTTTATAATATTATATGCATTTTAATTAAACAAATTCAAAATAAAATAAAAAAAATACAAACTGTTACCAGTGGCACCATCAATCATGTGACAATAAAGTTCACTCACACCATTACTATCAAAGCCCTGTTTGGAATTGCCCTCTATTTAGAGATCAGGGTGTCTGATTCAAAGTTATGCTGTAAAACACTAGAGAATTTCCAAACTCTCATTTTAATGCAGTGCTTTCCACTGTATTAGTGAGAGTATGAACCTCTTTTCTAGTCTTTAACCTAAACCCAGGGTCTGAAGGCCACCCCTACCTGTTTCTGCTGCTGTCTTTTTCTTGTGTAACATGGTCAATGGCTTCTGTCTTCATTATGAGGCGATCAACAAACTCTGATTTATAAGGGCAATTTCGTTATAATCCCTCCATTTCCTGATTCCCTGCATCCAGCCGTGTTATATTGTATAGTGTTGTTGTAAGTACTCCTGCTGATGTGTTCTCTGCTGCCCTGACTGGCCAGGTTACTGTGCAGACTTGCATGATAAGGTATATTAATGTTCTCCAGAGAGCAGCGCTGAGACTCCATCACATCTGTAGCTCTAGCATCAGATCATTTATCCGTCAATAGGCTCTCTGAGATGTGGAGAGGTGAGCCGGATGGGTAGGATGGCTGGTGTTTTGGCTGGAGGGTGTAAACGCTTAAGAGAGGTTTTCCAGAGGGCAAATCTCCTCCTCCTTCGCATTAAAGTCCCTGCATGACTTAGACCACATCAACACTTGAAAAAGGCAGAGGGGGACAGAGGCAAGAAAGTCTGGCAAGAGGCTGAGTGAGTGAAACATGTAGCAGACAGGAAAATAAGAAGGAGGGTAAATCCAGACACAACACTTCCTCTGATGACAAGCGTGAAGCAGTGCAACTGTACGGCAGACTTCAGCAGTGGCCACAGAGTGCAGAGATGAGTCCTGAGCAACATCCCTAACTTTCATTGCTTGTTAGCATTCCTTCACCTGCACTGCCTCTCCGAAACCCACCCACATGTTGCAGTGTGCGTTGTCATGTTCTGGTTTATTATGACCTATCACAGCAGATGATATATGCTTACATGATCTTCGGCTAGAGGTCCTCTGGAGCGGGAGAGTCGCAACAGGTCGCGGCAGTGCAAATCTCCTGGAAGAAGAGACAGGAGGATAAAGGAAGAGAGGGGAGAAAGGGAGAAAAAGCACAATAAAGCCATCAGTCTTCATGACAGCATAGGAAATAATAAGCACTCCCTGCTACGCTACAGAGAAGCCACTCTGCAAAATCCACCAGTTTCATTCTGTGAGCTTAGATACGGGACAGAAAAGAAGGGGAGATTAAGGACTGAGGAGGTGAAGGAAAAACACTTGCTGATGACAAAACTGCAAGTTTAAATCTGAATTTGTAAAATGTTCTCTCTCTTCTTTTGCTCTCCTCCCTCCCTGTGTGTGTTTCTTTTCCCTTCTCGGGTACTCTTGGACGGTGCCAAGAAACTGCCCCGGCCTCATGAGCTCTGTGTTGCACATCAAGTGCGGCCATCCGAGCGCACACTGATGTGCGATTTTCCATCCACTTGCCGTCCAAAGTGGATCAGTACCAGCGCTATCATTTTCTGTCATTACTCATTTCAGGCCAGACATTGTGCGGAAATCCAGACTATTTTGGCAGTATGAAGCAAGAAAAAAAAAAGGGGAGAGAAAGAGAGTGAAACTTCTGTGACAGTGGCAGTTGGAGCCAGCCTTGTCAAGACGCAACAGTAGATAGGACAGGCTGGTCTAGCTGGGGTTGTTTCTTACCTCTCTTGGAACTGTTTGGACGGGATTAGGCCAGCACGGGGATTGGTGCCCCCCTCGTGTTTGGCCTGCCACCAAGTTGCATCATCTTGGCTCATGATCTGAAGGATGGAGCCCTTCTTGAACGCTAGTCCAGCCTCCTTACATGGGATGGCTTTGTCCTCCTTAGGATCGTAGTCAAAGAGCGCCTTCACAAACACCTGGACATACAGCAGAGGGAGGGAATAGGAGAAAACAAAGAGCTGGATTGAGGGCAGGGCCGGAAAAAGCAATGGTTCACTGTAAATGGCCTTTCCCTCCATTGCGTAGAGTGTGAACTCTGAAGGCTAGCCACTGTGACAAACACAGAAGGTGCTTCTCCAACCATCAGGGTGATTATTCAAGAAAGGTCATTGCAATCAGAAGTTGAAACCTGCAACTGCTTTCCAAGTTAGTCTCTCTATGTTGTTCCATCAACACTTAGGATGGACTAAGCCCTGTCACCATCTTCCAAGTGTGGCGAGACTTAACATCTCCTGAGTCAGAGACTCCACTTGGAAGTGTGCTGTTCCACCCAATGACGAATTCTAAACACAACTAATATCAGGAATCTTTCCAGGTTAAGGAACAAACCAATAATGAAAGTTGTTTTCTTTCTTTCTTTAAGGTTCTTTAAGGTTTTCTTTAAGAGGTCTAATTTGCTCCGGCAGAGGGGGTGGGAAACACCTCATCAACACAAAGGATGTTGGACTGGACCTTATGGTGGAAAAGTCTCTGACATTGTTTCCTGTTGTGGGCGGCGAGCTGCAACCTAAAGCACCTTTCTGTGTCTTCTGTCTAAATTGAGTTCTGTCATGATGAGTTATCACTCATAAGACACCTCAGTGCATGTGGAAAGAGAAAACAGGGAAGGAAAGTGTGTATGTGAGTGAGAGAGAGAGAGAGAAAACAAGGAAGAGGGAGGGTGAGATTACATTTTTCGATGTCCTACTGATTTAGAGAGTGCTTTGTGCCACGATGAAATTATGTTTCAGACAGAGATGTTTTGTTTGGGTCATAACGGCCGCTTTGGCTCCTAAACTCTCCAGCAGAATACACTCATACATCTACACACTAAGATCTCATGCTTTTCTTCCCTTGGCTCTGTTTTTTTGGCCTGTACATGTTCAGCCACTTAAGCTGCCCTTTGATGCATCGACACTACCTTACGTAAGCACGCAGGCTATTTTCATGAAGGAGTGGCTGAGTGTTTGGCACTGGCCGACAATTTTTCAGATGGATTCCTGAAAACGGCCAGACAATTTCAACCATTACAAGATGACAAAGGGTGTAAGTGGCTCACCCTGTCCTGTACACCTCTGTAACACATGCAGGGTGGGCTGTGTTCTGAATAATGATATACCACCTTCAACACTGGAGCTTAAAACCGACAGGTGGTTCCAGCCTCTGTCTCCTACTGACAGATGAGCGTGTGAGAAATGGTGTATCAACACCCCAGTGGGTTTGAGTGATGGTATGCTGGTTGGAGTGACCCCCGTCAAAATGAATGGTTACAAGCTACGACCACCTGGGGTAGTCCACATGACTAAAGATAATCTTGTCCTACATATGGCTGGGTGTCAAACCTCAATACTTTTTTGGTACCAATAGAAATACATCTTTAGCAGTGACGCTGTTAGGTGCTTAAATCTGGCGTGGAATTCATAGTCTTTTTGCCTATTCTTTCATAAAGTCTTAAAGTTCTCATAAAGCTACTGTGTTCAGAGAAGATTTTAAAAGTAATTTAACACTAAAGGTGCTTTCAGACAGCGTGTGGTTGTCTCCGCGGTTTCTCCGATTTTGAAGTCACTGTCAACACTTTTCATGACATTAAAACTCTCTGTGAACAGACATTAAAATGGCTAAAATGCATCCAATGTCCAGTGGTAACTTAGAGGGATACAGGAGCAACAATGCTGGGTCTGAAGGACTATGCACATGCAAAGGGACGTGTTCCCTTTAACATATGAATAAAAATTGGTTTTGTAGAAACACGTATATTCCTCAAAGGTAAATTTGTTCTTGGTACTGAAAATGAAGCAATGAACGATTTCTATAAGCTAAAAAAGGGCCTAGTTACTGCACAGATACAGTTACTATACTGTTACAGCTTTCTTATTTCCTTGTACAAACATCAGCTAGAGCATAGAAGCTCTCTCTGTGTTTTAAGTCGATGAGTGTAACCCAATCGCAAAACACTTAGGACAAGACCTACCTTTGGGTCCTTGGTTGGCGCCTCTTCCTTGACGGCAGGGACAACTTTAAAGGTAATGGCTCCTTGCGACTGGGCCTGAATATTGGGAAGACAAGATACAGTAGTTTAGGAACAAATGAAGGGGGTGGAAATAATTCACAGAGCACCTAATCCAATGAAAGTCAAATCATGCAAAGCACTGTTTGATTGTTGAACAATAGAAGGGTTATTAGGATTGGATGACTTTGCTTGGCAGGGATAGTGTGTGTGTATGTGTGTGTGGGGAGGGGCGGCTTTGTGTCTGAGAAGGCCTCCAGAGTTTAAAAAAAGGACTCTCTCATTCTTCTCCAGTTGTCCCCCCTGGCAGAGTTCAGGCCCATGATGGAACTTATTTGAGGCCTGCAGCAGAGCCTGTTTGGAGGGACTACTAAGCATCTCATCCAGGGGGACCGTGTGGCTCAGCGCATGTGGTATGAAGGCCAGAAGAAAGGCCAGTGTTTGGTTTTCAGCGCAGTGACAGGAGGCACAGGGTCCTGGATGAGTTACGGGAGGTTTTTGCCATCACAAACAAGGAATGTTATTTTCGCCAAGGGAGCGGAGCTGAATCACAGGACACACACACACACACACACAAATGGATGAGGCTTACCAGAATACGAATGATTTCCTCTGGTTTCTTGTCATCCACAGGGATTCCATTGACCTCCTTCAGTTGATCTCCTACATGAATCAGTCCTAACACACACAAACCAATCTACAATCACTCAGATACTCCATTGTTCTAATGTGCTGAGCTACTGTGTAAAAGTCCAGCGCTCACGCCTGGGGATGTGTACAGTACACCAGATTAATGTTTATCGTCGTGGTGGCATTTGAGATTGGAAAAGAATCAAAACCTTATTGTCAACACATGTGGAAATTTGCCTTTGGCTTCACTGTGGCAGAGCTAACAAACAGACTGGACACAGTGAATACAAAACAGAAAGGAAACATGTAGACAATCTTCTCAGTATCCTTGTCATTCATGTCCATATTTACAAAGTGGAAAAAAAACATTTATGGCACAGAACTGGTAGATTGGGTTGCAAGGATAATTCCTAAATACATCCCTTCTTTGTTGCACACTGGACTCCATGCAGCAGACACATTAAAATGTTTTGGTAGACGCAAACCCATGCACACACTCATCTGACAAAAAGATGTGCCACTGACCGCTTCTGTCGGCTGCCCCGCCTTTCATGATCCGGGCCACAAGGATGGCCCCTGTGTGTTCGTCGCGCCTTATAGTTGCTCCCTGCAAAACAAACAAAGATAATAATTAAAAATTTGAAGAACCTCTCTGCTTTAAGTTGCTTTGTTCAAATGTCCATGAATGAACATGCTCATTGTTACCTAAATGAATAATTTTACCAGGATAATGTCTTTTTAACAACGCAGACAACAAATCTACAGTGTCTGATTTCGGGGGATAGATGCTTTTCAGGTGTATTTTACGCAAAATGATGGCATTGTGCAGGAATGAGCATCCAAATTGCACATTGGATCTAACAGGATGCGTAGACTTCATTGCTGCAAAAAGAGGTGGCCTATACAGAGACGGGTGGCAGGTATGAAGTAGTAGACTCAAAACATACGCACAAACACACACAGTTGCTCAAACCTTCCCTGTAGTCCTTTACGGGCTTGGTGCTCAGCCAGAAAGACACACAGAGTAGAGGATAGTGTTTCAGCTTCCTTATTTGAAATGACAGTGTTCAGCAGTGATGCATTTACCAGTAAACCCAAATAGCCTTTTCTCTTTACAATAAAACAATAGGCTTAATCGGTGCCAACCTGTCAAAGCCCTCCCACAAACATCATTTAGGCACCAGCCTGGCTGGGATTTAGGATGGAATAGGATAGCAAGCTGCATCCTGTGGTGTCATCCTCACTTCGGCCTGACAACCTGAACCAGACAGACAGAAGCATCGTCTAGTCAATACATAGTTTGTCGGGGCTGCAACTCATCCTTCCACCCTCTCCTAGCTGCTATTCCCATCATCTACGAAGACTGTAGATGATGGGGAAAAGAAAAAGAGAAAAAGAAAGGCTTGGAGCCAGCCTTCCTCACCTCGCTCACCAGCCATGCTTTATTTCAGCTGTCCTAATCCATTGCCGCCCAAGTCGAGCGTCAGATTGCAGCAACGGCTTGCTTTGTGCCATGCCACTTGGGTTTGTGTGATTTGCCTGTTTGCCTTCCTTCGAATGGCCCAAAGTAGCTGTGGCTACTACCCATCGATGGGAAGCACTGCAGGAGTTATCAAAGACCAAAGGAACCTCTGGTTTGTGCCACTTCGCCGATGCCATTAGCATGTCATCTTGGTTGTTTTCACAACCTATTCACACCTAATGGTTTTCCTCTTATATAATGGTTTCCTCAAGGCCTTTGGGGTATGGAGATGGAAACAAGGAAGGACATCGGGATAAGACAGTGTAAGGGTCTACAGAGACTTGCAGACCTAATAGAAAAATTGGGCTAATTAAAGAAACCCGAGAGGTTTCAGTAGGAGAGAAATCAGTGGAGCAGATCAGCAAGAGGGAAAGTCACTGTCAGACCCCAGTGTCAGGGTCACACATAACTCCTCAGTTTGACTTAAAGCAGCCGTCTGTGATGCAATGACCCCCAGACAGACAGTGAGGCCTTTTGTGTGTGTGTGTGTGTGTGTCTGTGTGTATGCGTTTGAAAGAATAGAGTTGCAGGGAAGGAGTTGGACTGTGACTGACAACAAGGTGAGAAGGGGAGTCTGCAGGAAATCTCACAGGAATATTCAGACATGTGGTCATTAACTTTCTCTCTTTACTTTAAGTCTCTGACTCTCCTTTTTTGAGCTGGCTGATGGCCAGTGGTATGATGGATGTTTTTATTGAGTCCCCTGGGGTCCCTGGTGGCTGGTGGCAGTCTAAAGGCTAGAGAGGCAGCCTTAGACTGTCTATAACGACTGTTGCACAAACTCCACAGACATGCTCTACACCGCATGTCTATGGCTATCTATGGAATCTGCTCACATATGGTGTGTGGATATAAATTGTGTTTTGACACATATGGCTTAAATCACATGTTGAAACCCTGATGCCATTTAGAAACACCACGTTTACGACTTTTATTGCAAGTGGCAATGGTGATTATAGAGCAGCACATTTAGCATGCAAGCACGAACGCACGGGGTCGTGAACCCAAATCTCTGGAAAGCAAGGAGACCATTTTATCCCCATTCAAATCACCGTGCTTTATGTGTTTTTACACGACTAGAGAAACAAACTTGGGTATCAGTGGACAAATTTGCCCGTGCTCATTTTCCTTTTACACCTCAGTGACTCTCTACTAGGACTTATTTGAAACAGCAGTCATTTTAAAGTCTTTGTTGTTCGTGATTCTCATCTGACCCACTGCCCTTCAACGTGATGGGCCTACGTGGGCCAGCCAAGCCAGCAGCAAGGGAGTCGGGGAATTATGAAGGGAGGGGTGGGGGGGCTCAGCCCCAGTCTGAACTCAGCCCTGGTACGGTAGCCAAATGAGCTCTGTCTGATAAGAAAAGCTGACAGAGGCCAAAACGCTCCAGTGGCAACATGAGCGAGCCAGACTGCAGGGTAAGTGAAAGAACAGAAGACAGTCAAAAGAAATGAAAATGGTAGATAGCGGGTAAATGAGGGGGAGTTAGGGTGTGAGTGAGTGACTCAATGAGTGAGTGAATAAAAATAAAATACAAATTAAAGAGATATGACAAGAGATCAAGACAGAAAGTGAGCAATAAAGGATTGAAGAGGAACGAGCAACAAAGAAAGAAAGGGATAGATAGAGATGTCTTATGGATAGGATCTTATTTGTCATAAAAGAATAAAGATGATAAGTCTATGATAAACCTCATAACGACACAAAGACATTTTTCATAGTTTTGTACACAGACAGCTTCTTTGCTTTTTTAAGGCTGAAACAAGCTGCACATAGGCGAGCCTGCACAGGGGTCATTTGGAGAGTTTTACATGGCTGTTTCTTTTACTCAAACATAAACCATGGATAATGTTGAATGTTTTTTTCTTCAAACCTGCGTCCAGCAGAAGTTTGGCCATTGGGGTAAGCTTGCCTGATTTGGGAGCCATTAAGGGTTTGTCTTCGAAGAGAAATAAGACCAGCTTGAGGAGGAAAACAAAAGACCAACACTAAAAGTAGAAGGCAGAAAGGAAAGGAAAAGTCCTTGCTCAATATAAAAGCAAACAGGTGTGAGAAAAAGCACAGGTCAGTTCACCAGAGTCTTAAGTGAAGGCACTCTGCCCCTCATTAGATGGCAAAAAAGTAGCTGAAGAAAGGACTATTTCTCAAACGACCACAAACTGTTGGAATAATCAACAACACCTCACATATTCAAGTTGTTTTTCACTATTCCCTAGTTCTGTAAGACCCCATTTCCCCCCATCCTTGATTATTTCAAATGCGCCACACTTCCCCCTCCACCTCATTACAATCGACAGTCAGCTTTCTTTCTCTCAATCCTCCAGGGGTACATCTGTTACTCCTGGCGGCCTGACGAATGCCTGGGAAGCACTGAGAGGCGGCTGGAATGAGGGGGGGCAAATCCAACCTCCTGAACTCGGCATCACCTCCCCCTGTGCCTCGATACCCTATGGGTGCTATCATCAGCATCCAGCCATGCATGGCCACTAATGAGGAGTCCCTGCTCTGTTAAACAAATACATAAACAGTCAGGCTAAAATCTAAATAAGCTGCGTGGTGTGTGTGTGTGTAGGAGGCATACACAATGAAGAAACGCAGTAGGTAAAGACCCTCAAGCACCAAGATGGGTTTCTTGGTGTAGCAGCTAAGCATTAGCACAAACTTTACACTGAGCCTTCAACGCCTACTGGCACATGGAAGCCATTTCAGACTTTTTCTTTCGCTTGGGAACAGTGCAGGAAGTCAGAAGGGGAATGTCAATGTCTGTCAAAGCACGTGTACACGCATGAGTGACAGCATGTGTAGGTGTGTTTTTGTGTGCGTGCTTGCGTGTCTGCGCGTGCGTTTCTGTGGGAGCGTAGCCTTCTACCTGAAGTCCGGCCAAACAGGCCTGAGAGAAACCTCAAATGACTGGATGATTGATGATGGACAGTCACTAAGCCTGATGAATGGGCTATGCTATTTTAGCAATTAGAGACAGGGCGGCACTTAACCATCAAGCGGCTCAACTGTGCTATGTGCATGGAAAAAGATAGCATGGTGTGCACACAAGATGGTGAAACATTTTATGTTGTTAGGGGCTGATTCTATTCTCCTATAGTCCAACCATCTCTGCAGTTTGCCCTTTAGAAGTCTCTCCAGAAATGAAAGGTTGCAGAGCAGAAGGCACATAAATACATAGTCAAAAATAGAGATGAGAAGGGGGTCATCTTGGACTGAGGAGGGCCTTCTAGCTGTGGTCAATTAGTCAGTAAGGCGATCCGAAGCCTCCACTCCTAATGTGATCAGCTCCATATGCAGCAGCTGCTCCCAGCTCTATTCCTCCATTTCTAACACATAAATGCCTCCGATTGTTATTGTTGGGCTGGCCAAAATGCAACGGCTTAGACTCTGCTGTGTGATGAGAAGAACTGGAGCGACGCTCGTCCGTATCAAGCCATCACCCCTCCCACAGCGTGCACTGGAGCACACAGGCTGACATGGCAGCCACATTAAGTATGTGATGACAAATGGCTCACACCTCATACAGTGCAGAGAAGAGAGAATAGGGACTTAAATTTGGATCCCCTCAATGTATGAGAGTATGTTCATTAGACAGAATGGAATGGAGGCAAGACTGTCCAGGGAACTGTCAGCGCACAGCAGTGCCATGAAACTTCAGCAGATAAGAGGGGTAAGACAAGCTGGATGTTGGACGTCTCTTATTAGTTTGGCTGAGACTGGCCACAATGAGTTTCTGGCAAGCTAAGTCTTTATGGGGCAATTACAGTGCCCTCTGGCTGATGGAGTGGATGGATGGCTGGATGACATGATGGAAGCTGGCTGGCTTGTACTCCGGTTGTAGGGATGACGAGAGGGCTGGCTAGTTGTCTTGGTCTGGCTCATCACACGTCTCGGGGTCTAGGGCAGGCAATGTGTGGGCTGTCTGGTGAGTACCACAGTGGAAAAGAAGAAGAATCCTAGGGTCTCTTTACTTTAGCCATGGCCGCAGCTAAAGCCACTCCACAGTTCCTAACCTAGCAGGGAAAACAAGCATGGTGCTCCATTTCAAACACACGGCCCTCGGCCCGTAACGACCACTCAAAACATCGCCCCGTGAACCGAACCGAACGCTGTAGCATTTGACAAACATTATTTCTCCCTCCAAATTGAGAGCGACAAAGGAAAACAAACGCGAGTGGCCCGGGCAGAGAGGCCGACGTGTTTTGACATGATGTCACTTAACAGCAAAAGTGTAACAACGACAATAAACTCCCGCTGACGGCTGTGTTGACTGCTATGTTTAGAGGTATAAATATAAGTGTAGTGGAAACACATGCTGGCGTTCTTCACACCAGATGTCGACCATGGAAAAACCAAATACAAAGTGGGAATGGGCCTCCTGGACATTAAAATACAATTACCTCCAATCATATCTGGTGTTGGAGTGTGTCATTTCATCTTACCTCACTGAGATGGCACAGAGCCCCCCACACATGACCGTTCCATACACCGAGTCCAGCATATTTACGAGTTTTTACACACTTCCTCAAACGCCACAGACTCCAGTGGTGCTCAGAAAGAGTAAAATCATGTCATATTAGTGCATTCGGTCACGATCAGAAAATCCATTTACTGTTACGGTCACCTATAAAGATTATTACGCGGCTATAAAGAATTAGCAGGAGCCCAGATAAAGATCTGCGTTACTGTTGCTAAGACGGAGAAAAAAGACAGAAGCCGCAGAGCAGTGAAAGGTACTCAAGGTTTTATGTCAAATGATTTTTTAGATGATGCAACAGAGCTGCCGCTGCAGGCCAATCCCCTCTGGGTGACCTGTTGCATGCCTTTCCACCTGTTTTATTAAATCACTTGTGATTACAACTAATAAAAGCTACTCTCCCCACCCTACCTATTCCTCCCTCATTCCTAGCCTCCCTCTCACACTAAACCAGGCTCTGGTTTCCCTTTTTATTTCCTTAACCCCGATCTTGACCTTGCAGTCGTAATTAACAAGTATACTGAGAAAAAGGAAAATTGCGGGTCATTATTATGATAATTACAGCGAGCAGGAGAGGTTCCAGGAGAAGCTGCCAGGTAATGTAATGCAGAGGGCCCTGTGACGGAACAGCTTACCTTCATTTGTCTTCCCCCACCCCCGCTTTCCTTTTCCTCCTCTGCCTCTTTAAACCTTAATGTTAGCGCAAGTCATTACCCAGTTGCTATGAAAACACGCTTAGCAGCCCACCTCAGTACTTCAGACAGGTGCGGGTGAATTTGGGTGTGTGACACTACGTGTGTAAATGTGTGGCTATCTCACCAAAATGTGTGTATTTGTTTCCATACTGTCTGCATGAATCACCATGTAGACAGAGTGGAATCGCCGTCTCTTTGCTATAAGCTGGACAGTGCCAGATATTTAGTCATTATGTACCGTATGTGTGTGTGTTTTGTCTGAGAGCCCTGCATGAGCTGTAAGAGTGCACACAAAGAGACAGTTGTGTCACAGAGAGAGGTCTATCTCTGCTCTGGGATTGTTTAGTGTTTTCCCTGTCGTTATCCCGAGTAAAGAAAACAGCACTTTCACATGTCACTTCTCATTTCTAACGTGGGCTGGGAAGCAGGGCCACTGAGGAGCACCCGGCCCAGCCGGCAACAATGCCCACATTCAGCCTCTGAGCTCTCTGGCTGTCGGAACGCAGGACGGAAAAGAGCAGAGTGCCGGGATGTGTGTCCACGTTTATGATTACACATGATGGGAGGAAGACATTTTATTTAAGAGGGTCGTGAGATTAGGATCTGGGAAAGCCTCAGATGTGGCTTTGGAAGCCGTGCGTTTTCACATTCACAACTCAACAGGCTGCAAGGGTGGTGTTACAGCTGCTGGACTGAGTGCTGTACAAGCACACGCATACAAACAAGCACAGGGTCTTTTCCAGGTCTGGTTTATGCAATGTTTTTTTAAATTTTTGCATCAATGTGAATCATGAAGTACCTTAGTAATTCTTCTAATTTGCTGGATAAGCCAAAAAATGTGTATATAATCACATACACTGCCCCAAACACAGAGGCATACTGTATATACACTCAATCACATTAGGATGCTCGATTTATTTATGGTTTATTTCATGAGGATTATATTTTATTAGCAGTTGCTAATTTGCAACACCCATCCCTAGAAGGGCTTTTGCATCCAATCACACTAAGCTGCAGCCTGATCACTCAAAGCTGCCCCATGATAACCTGTGATAGACTTGATCATGATAGTGGTTTTGGCAGTTCTTTGCAGTCTGCGTCTTAACAACTAGGCAAAAAGGCATCATGTAACGTTTTTTTAAATTTTTTTTTTATAATAGGCATTTCAGTGGTGTCCAGGAAACCTTACATTTAATGCTATAAATTACATAATTATTTCAGCAAATATCTATGTTAAGAAGTGCCGTCCAAATTGTCTTTCAAGTCTATTCGTCTTTCCACTCCGTGCTTAAGGTTTTGGCTCTGTGGCTAGCAGCTGGATAGTCACATAAATGGTAAGAGAAGTGGTCCTGTGTGCCCAAAAGGTGTAAATGTGACCAAAGACAGTCTCGTTCTCAGTGAAACTCCACTGAATAAATCAAAAGGTCAAAAAAACAACATGGACATCTCTACATGTGTGTCCTCTTGACATTTACAAATATGACAGTTGGTCTGTACATTTTAACTGATTTCTACCAATTACTCTTTAGTGAACAAGTCTGCAAGGATTGAAATGGAAAAAAAATACAAACGCGAAACTTTTGTTTTTGCCCCCATTTTTCTCAAGTTGAAATAAAAGATCTAAGATTTTTTTTACGTGCACCATCTAAGCACCCCTAAAAAATAAAACAATAATTTATTATTACTTTCTGAAAAATTTTTTTTTGTCCTCTAATCTTAGATTTTTGAGAAGTAAGAGAAGGGACAACCACTTAACCTACAGTTTCATATGGCTTTTCTTACATTAAACGGGTTTAATGTCCTAGAAACTGGCATTTTTCAGTTTCAAATGTTCTACCTAATGATCCGCGACCGCTCTGGCCGACCGGTAAGCTGCAGCAGAACTCTGGGTGTCTGTCCGTCTGGGGCTGGGCCAAACTAATATTCGTTTTTGCTGAATTCTGATTGGCTCAATGGCGCTGATCGAAAGGTTTTTAATTTCCATCTGGGGCGAGTTCAATCCAAAACCTTTTGAACCGGTTTTCCAAGTTTTGTCAGGGCTGAACAGCCCAGGTTTGTGTGACAAGTGCAACAGAGACGGGAGCAAAAGAAAGTCTCCCTCGTTCTCCATCCTTGCCTATACTTTACTTTAGCTTATAAGTTGACAGCTGACTTGAATAACATCAGGTCCAGTGCAGCTGACCTGCCGCATTCACGCCATGGATGGTGCATTCAGTAACTTAGTACCACAGCATTACTTGGAACTGTAATAATGTTCTGGAAATAGTAACCCGTTAACACTACTAGTTACTGGGAAAATGAGTAAATGTAAAATGAGAAAAGTAATATTATTACAGATTCTACCCAACACAGCTAACAGTAGGCCTAGCTATGAAATTAGTTTTAATTTAATGTTAGAATATTATAGAAAAAATTTATACTTCACAGAAGATTTTTTTTATATTAAATCATTTTAAAAACAAATTAAACTCAATCAGCAACAGAAAACTACTTCCTTTAAAGAGAAAGCAAGCGTGTATCTAGATTTAACTGAAAACACAAGACTGAACACTTAACTTAGGGAAACACTTTTAACACCCTCGCTCCTCTGAGGGAATAAACACGAGCCTACAGCTCCACACTGCTGTCTGAGTTTAATGCTCGAAATTTGTGGGGGAGTTTCAATAGCCTGAAAAATACCACCAAAGACTATTGGAGATGCCACAATTCCGCCCTTTATGGTAGATATAATATTAAAGCATTAATTATTTTACGCACTGCTGGCCGCCAGCACACAGTAGCAAGCATATTATCATATTTAGCGGTGTACTAATTGGAGGATGCATCAAAAAGCTAATAATACTAAACAAATAAGCAGCAGTCAATACAGAGTCTAATACAGTACAACACAACTGAGTTGAACATGTTGGCGGGTCGTAGTCTCAACCTGTTATGTCAAAACTGTGCGCATGATAGTGGCTGATGGTAGAGAAGTGCAGCTGTCCTGTCAGTCATGCGGTCCGCAGCGTAGTTCATTAGGAAAATATGTTATTTTAATATTTTAAATGTAAACAATAGGAAGCACTTACAATGATATATACATTATTTGTGATTATGAATGGCCATAATAATGGTTGTTGATTAATGACTTAGAGACCCCCACAGGTGCATGATATTAGTGCTTCCATGGGAGCTCAGACCCTCCTTATGGGAGCTGAGCTCCCACTGGCTCCCACATAACTTGAACCCTGGTATTGTATGCATGCTACGTTCTCATTAGGGGCTGAGCACCCCTAAAGGTCTGATCCTAGAATCGCCCCTGATGTGCACAAAAGGCTTATTTCTCTCACATTTAGTTAATATAATTGTTTAAAACCATGTTAGTGAGCACTTCTGCTTTGCCAAGACAATCTATCCCCCTGACAAGTGTTGCATATCAAGCTGCTGATTATGTCCGGCAGTTTATCTATTTAAAAAAACATTCATTAGGCACTGAACTATGGACTCCACATGGCAAGGCTACAAATATGATATCAGGTTGTTGATTGTGGTCTGTGGAATGTTGGCCCACTCCTCCTCAATGACACTCTGTTATACATGCCGATCCAAAGAATCCCTAACATGCTCAATCTGCAACATACCTAGTGAGTGTGGAAAACATCCCAGTTCTTCCATGCAGGCCGTGGATGCGCCTAAATAGCTCTGCCTCCTCTCGCTCACAGTGCCGTCTTCTCGTCACTTGTCTCATTCACGTTATTTTTTTTCTCTTGCCTTTTCAACAAGTCCTGCCCTACGGTGCTGTGATTGGCTAGTACTCATCACTTACAAGCAAAGCCATAAAAGCAACGCTACAAAGCAGTGCTAACAAAATGTGCTAACAAAACCAACTGAGCAATGCCTTGAGAGGTTGAAGTATTAAACAAGATGGGCCAGTAAAATGTTGTTGATAAGCTAGTTGTCCTGTTGTTTGCCTAACAGACATTTATAATTAGGAAAACTAAGCTAATCCCCCTCAGAAGTATCTCAGACAGTTCGGTTGATGGGAAATACTTTGACTAAGGTCAGAAGTAAATTAACTGATGCTGTTCTGCTTAACACAACGTGTCCATTTTCCCTGTTATATTGAAAATGGTATTGAATATCAATATTTTTTAAGCTATTAAGTTAGAAATTTCAGTATCATGACACTAAGCCCTACCACCACAGGAGTACTATGTATTAGGGGTGCAACGGTTCAACAAGCCCACGGTTCGGTTCGTATTGCGGTTTCTGGGTCACGGTTTCGGTTAGGTAACAGTGGGGAATATGGAGATGTTTCTGTTTTCCTAGCAAAGGTTATAGTGGGATACAAATAATTTTACACTATAATTTTAGATGTTGTCTACAATGCTGCATTCAGT
>JAPMOB010242205.1:0-30674 GCA_029875015.1 Lepomis gibbosus
CATAACATCAGTTTGATATAGGCCCATGTAGTGTGGTATGTCCATGTGAGGAAAGGCAGGGCCCTAAAACTCTGCCTCATTTCATTTCACGCTCTGCAGAGCACAGCCTCTGAGACGGTGACATTTACATGGCCCTCTATACCACCGCCAGTTGCTGTAGGCCCAAGGCACTGGCTAAATCAAGCACAAGGGCCAATGAATGAGGAGACAATGCGAGCGCCAGAACAAGGAGGAGATGGCTAATGTGCTGTGCAGAAGAAGCACACAGAGCACATGAGTTCATGTTAAAAGGACTGTATCACATCACCGTCATCTTTGGTTTTAAATACCTTCCTTTTGATGGAACATGTGAAATATTTAAATATATGCAGTGAGAATTTACTGTCCCTGCATCATTGCTAAGATATTACATGATGTAGCTCCTGTAAATGAACATGCTGCTGTGTGCAACACAAATGCAAAGCACTGAACTCCCACAGACATATTAAAACAGTTAATGTAGGCAGAACCCATTATACAAACAACTGGTACTCTATGGACAGCAATAGTGCCAGTAAGACCTGCTTTTCCAGGGATTATCTGCTCCAAAAACCAACTGGTCATCTCCTAACCAAAAGGTCATCAGGCTAGTTTGAATGCTACTAACCCCTCCTGCCTAGCTTAAACAAACTAACTCTATCCTCACTAATCTGATTGGTTCTCCACCTCTAGTAGCTTACAACTTCACCTCAGCCAGCATGAGTAGTTCAGTCCTCGCTGAGCTCCATATTAGCACTTTTCTCCTTGATGGCGCTCCCCCTGAGAGGTTTCCCAGTAGGTTGAAATAAACATGCAGAGTAGATGCATACGCTTTCTGGCTGCATTCAAAGGAAACCCTTTGGCAATAATAGGCAAATGTTTCTTCCTCTGAAGCCATTACAGACTGCTTTCACAGGTATTCCAGTAAGCTCCTGAAAATGTATAAAGACAATGCACATTTGCCTTATATAATAACTACATACAGCACCGTGGGCACAATCTCCTCATGCTGTATCATCTGAGAGTATTCTGCTGCAGAGCCAGCTTTAGCGCAAATTCCCTGCACATTTTAGTCTTCAGATCCTGGCTTTTGTTTTTGTTCCCTGGCAAGTCACTTTGCTATGATATATTTTTTTCCCCAGGTGGTGTGAAACTATAGAGCTGTGTGTGTAAACACATAAGTCAATGTATACTGGGAGGCTGGAGCCTGTTCAACTCAGAAAGCTGTGGAGTTTTACATGACAGCCTTTCATTGTCCGGGGAAATATTTTATTTAAGTTACAACATATTTCACTAAAATGTTAATCCATAACTGTCCCTACAATATAATCAGATGTAGCAGATGGGCATAATGACGACAGTAGCTCGAGAGCAGGTGGGGGTCAGGATTGCTACCACGCAGTCTCAAGCGGTCTCTTCGTCACAGTGCAGTGAATCAATACGACTCAAGCAGATGAGTCCACATTGCTAGTCCATTACAAAGTGGTAAATCTAGCCATGGCGCTTACTAACCACCATAATGAGGTGGTAACAAAGTTACGGAATCATTAGTGAGCATGTGTCCCGGCAGGACAGCGAGGGAAAGCGAGCTTGGGGAGGTTATAGCATGACAGATGGTGACTGTATGTGTGTGTCAGTGTGTGAATGAGTGAATGCTTGGTGCTGGTGCTCAGGGTTGTTTTGCACAGAAAGGAGGACCAAATATGGTATTCAACTTGGTGTATCAGCGGCAGCAGGGCTTTGAAATTATAAACAGTTTTGGTTTCATTGCAGTTTTAATTCATGGGGAGGGTTGGTTTTGACATCAACATGATTTCAATATTGTTTATAATTTGGGGTATTCGTTAGTAGCCATTTCACCATCTTGGTACGATACTGTCAGTGTTGTTGTAACATAAAAGTGATTTAGTTCAATGCATCAAATATCATTTTTTTTCACAATCTGTGATAGTTTCTATCATCTAACTTCATTCAGTTTAGCTTGGTTGCAAGACTCCCTAATCAGTCACATTGTATGAATAATAATTCATCTGAAACAATAATTCAAATAGAACTAAACCAAATGTCATGTTTGCATTAATTCCGAGATTATCTCTTGGCTTATTAGAGACAATCATTTGTCAGATTAGGTCGCATACAGATTATTGAAGCTGGCTAACAAACTGTAACACGAGTCTGTAAAATATGTCAATGAAGTGGTGTAAAATAAACACAGCTCCTTGTGTGGTGTTTTTAAGTTCAGCCATAAATCACCATGTTGCGTGCTGGCTGCAGGGAGAGAAAAATGGGAGAGCGGAGGCAGAGGAGGGAGGGGCTGTTACTGTGGTACAAAGCCAAAACACGGCTGATGCCAAGGTGGCAGGCATGGAAGAGGTGGGAGGGAGAGAGAAGATGAGAGGGAAAAACCTTCTTCTCAATCTAATAACCTGCGTGGATCAACCGTGACAGACAGAGCCCTATTTATGGCCAATCATCTAGATTACCCCTCTATTTAATTTTTTCCCCCACGGCTAGCATAGTCAGACGTATTAGAGCTTATTTTTCTAGTTTCACAAGAGGCCATTTTCTTTTCTTTTTTTGGTACAATGTGAAAAACAACTTTGATATACACTTTAAAATGGCTCAAACTACATAACAGTCCACAGCCACAGTAATTTTCGTGTGCATGCAGAGTAGGTCATGGTTACACCCACAGGAAGACAAATATGCATTTTTTACTTTTATTTTATCTGTCAAAAAATGATTGGGGGAGATCTAAATTAGATGCAGACAGAGACAAATCAAATATGATTTAGAATTATGCTGCTCTTTAAAAAAAAAAAAAAAAAAAAAGGACATTTAAGTATATCTTGCAATTTGTGTTTGCCTACTGGCCTTGGCAAAACTCATCATGTTGTCTTTTCTCTTTCTTTTTTTTTTAAATAACTGTAACCTCAAAATGAATGTGAAACCTGCACTCCTTCTCGAGTGGCTTTTTTGGGGGGGGTTTATTTCTAAATTCCCACCTGCAGAGGGGCCAGTAGTGGAATGAATCAGCGGACCGCTCCGTCGATGTCGCCTTCATTCCAGCTCATCCCGTCTCTTGACCTCCACACACACTCTTTTGTGACAGAGAAATTTATTGTCTCGATTTATTAGTAATTTAATTAGCAGGGAAGAAAAAGGTCACAAGCGCTGAGATATTTGCACATGTGCGATAGAGAGAGTTCTTTGCTAATTGAGCACAAAATGGACAGACAGCTGGAGGTCAGGCATCAGTCTGGCCCTGTGGGCTGAGTGATGGGGTGGCTGTGGAATTGGCTGGCTTCTCATCCTGTTATTGGTCGCCACTTTTTCAGGTCACCACTTACGCCTGTGTTCTCACTGAGCCTTTTCAGGGACATGCCATTTTTAGTATAGATAATCTAGATATACATAATAAAAGTGGTTTTGGATTGAATTCAGGGCAGCAGATTTTCAGGGAGATCAAAATATGTTTTTGGCTGAAACTAAGTGATGGTGTGTGTGTGTGTGTGTGTGTGAGAGAGAGAGAGAGAGTGAGTGAGAGTGTGTGAGAATGATGAATGAAAGTCCCTAAGAGTAAGTTAGTGCAGCTTGGAGGATGACTTCAGCACCACGGACAGCGCCTCATTGCTTCATGCATATCACAAGGCTCTTTTATCTGTATCGCTACACTCTATCTGTTCCCACTCTCACACGCACACACACATTCAAAAGTGAACAAATGCTTATAGATTAATGAATGTGTCAGTGCGGCATAGATCTGAGGAGCAAGTTTCCGTGATAAGCTCAGCAAACACAAGTTCGCAGCCTGGAAAAGGAACTGGGCTTAATTTAGCATTACCTGTTATTTTATTTTCTCATTTCCATAGCTGACGCCTAACAAATTTACAGAAAGGCATGTGGAGCAAACACCTGACACAAGCCCTATATATAAAAGTGTTGTTTCATTCTTGTTATTCCATTGTTTGTACATTAATAGATGGGCAAAATAGAGAATGATTTAGTTTAATAATGTCTCTAATAGTATATAGATATTGTCTGAATCATCAGTTTGAAATGTTCATTCCACAACCTCTATGGTTTCATAACCCTCAATATGAAAGGATGTTTGTTTCATTTACACCTCTAGAGGCTGGCAGTTTTAGTGGTCTGTATTTGGTTTAAAAGGATGCCTGGTTGAGAGAGTGTGATGTTCACCATCAGCTCCTATGTAGGTACTGCCCAACATCGGATGGCTAAGATGTAAATGATCAAACCACTCACCCACCTGACAACACTGAGAGGATGTGGGGACTTCAAGTTGTTTCATCCCCGGTGTCATTGAATATTCATTTCCATCTCACTTACTTCCCTGACTGCATCCAGACAGGCATTTCATTGAACTTTATAGTGTGCATAAGATGTTTCTGGCCTGGATTATACTTTTAAAAGTTGTGGACTCTTTCTGAGAAATGCCTTTCCTGTTTTTGTATTTTCCACATCAAAAAAGAGGAACGAGTGGAAAACAGAAACAGGCACCTATTTTACTCACTAATTTGAGATCAGAAAGCAAATCAATTAAAAGCATTGTCCCTTATTTGAATGAGATGTATCCAATGCATTATAGACAGCAAGCAAGCCTTTGTAGCGTAATTAGCAAGTTGTCGAGAAGAGGATGCTGAGGGTTTTTTTCTCCCCAAATGCTTTCCACACTGCCTGGCAGACAGGCAGTGAAAGCCTGCGTGTCGAAAGCATGAAATACTGGCATCTGTGAGGACACCCAAATCTCCTTGGCGGTTCTGGCAGAGAGAGAGAGAGAGAGAGAGAGAGAGAGAGACAGAGTGGGGAGTGCACAGGCAGCAGAAAATGGCTTAGTCAGGGTCATCACTAGCCAATAGCTTTGGATAGCTGTGACAAGCCAGGGCATTTTCTCAGGCTCCAAAAAGCTAAGTGAGAAAAGATCTTATTCATGACACGTAGCCAACAAACACTTTTCTCACGGTCTTTATCGGCCATAATTATCATACATTTTATGGAGTGCTTCAGATTGTTGTTTATATGACGACTACAGAAGCTTTCAGGGGTAGTCCAACTGAAATTTTAAAAAAAAATCTGCTACAGCTTACAGATGTGTTTGTATATGGCATCTCCCACGTTCATTTTTGACAAAAAAATGGTACCTTATTAGTCTTTTTTTTTTTTTGACAACACCCCGTGTCTGTTCATATACAGATAAAAATGTCTTGTTTTATTTGTCTAGGTAGATAGAGAAATGCTTTGAAACCATCATTGTTCTTTTGTCTTCCACAGTAGCACAGCGGATTTCAACATGATACATAAAGAGCCACAGACTTTGTAATGCAACCCATATTAGTGTTCCAGCTACTGTCTCAAACAAACACCAGTGTCTAAAATCACACTGGTTATGTAATTTTGCAGGCTAAAAAGCTAATTCGCTAGTTAGCTGGTTCACATCGATTAGCCTAAAAACTTCTTTTAGTTTAGATTTTAAATTCAATGATACACTAACAGCCTGCCCACTTAGAGGCTTGAAGGAAAAGGTTTCTGATGTATCTCCAAAGATCTTCATTTCAATAGTATATATTTACAATGCATTTGTCAAATCACATTTACATCATTTTGTTGTTTATGTGTATGAATTCAGTTTAACTTTCAGACCTTTTCTCCTTTGGCAGTTTTAAAAAATAATGCAGTTGCAAAACAGAATTGCTCTTGATTCATCGTGCTGTATCCCACTGAGGCACTGTTGTCTGAAATGTATTCCATGAGTATATGGCTCAACCCACTAAAAAGTAATAATAAATCTTGATTGAATGTTGTTTTCTATCGTACATGAAATAGCCACAGCAGGGGGGAAAAACCTCAGTATGGCTGAAGTCAAACCGAGTCACTGTACCTCTGTTTGCTGCTGCACAGTGGGATGATTCTTTGCGTGTCAAAGTGTCTGTATGCCCTCTTCTAGATGAGTCTTGTCTCTGGAGATGCATATAAGCATATATGGCTGTTAAAGATCAGTGGCCCGCAGAACAACAGATGTACTTCCTGTGTTGAAAGACACGCAACCCGCTTTGCATTAGTTTAGTGTGATGAAACCCAGCCGGACCCTCACTGTTAAACCATGCTGAAGCTTTGTTGTGTTCAAGAGTCCTTTTGTTTTATGATGATGCTTTTATTATATTAGGATGTTTTTGGTAGCTTTGAAATTCGCAAGCATACATGAATGCACACATGGTACAAAGAGCAATAGATACTGTGCTAACAAAATACAACCATGCATGCACACGCACAAAAGCACACACACTTGATGATGTCATTTGTATAATCTGATGAAATCCGGGCCAACGTTGACGAGGAGGCAGCCAGCGGGATGAGCAGTCACTGTCATAGTGATTTGGTGTGTAGGAGGGGAGGTAAAGGGAAAGTAGGAGTGTGTGTGTGTGTGTGTGTGTGTGAGTGAGTGTATTGGGGAGGGGTGTCACCTAGCAGACACAATTCTCTTGCTCATTTGCTTTATATGAAGGTTGCGACAAACAAAATGTACTGAAGCGTGAGTCATTATACCTTGTTATTTATGCAGTCACTTAAATTAAAACAAAGTGGTTGTGCTCAGTGTGCACGATTAAGCCATTAGTCATTTATGTTAGGCTGATCTGAACGATCTGAAGGTAAAGTGAGTGAAAATCTGTTGTACAAAAAACAAAAGAAAATGAAAGATTATTCTTATTTCCGATGGTATTTTGAAGCACTGTTAATGTGGAGTTGAGTTTGGTAAACCTGACAATTAACTTGTCACAGCCAGCTGTGACAAATAGCGGATTTCCTTCAGGCCTAAACTCAGTCATTCTGTTATTTTGACTGTAACCACCCTTTGAACGTTGTCATTGCTTTTGGAATCTCTCGTGTTTCCAAATGCCAGACAATTTTAAGGCATCATCACTCCAGTTTGCTGAAAAACAATTTGCATTTGGTCGCAAGCCACACAATAAATTCTTGGAGCAAATCCTGTAAAAAAAAATTACACCAGGCATTTAGACATCTAATTAAGCTTCTGCTCATTGCCAGACATTAATAATGATAGCTTTATACTCACAATATACAAAAATTTAATAAAGTAGTTTAGCAATAATGAGCACTGATGTCTTAAAATTATAAATTAACCATTAAGGCATTAACAACAGAATCATTGTACTCCATATCTAACATTTTTTTAAATGACCTGTGAAAACTTTGCCTGCAACAACAAAGCTAGAGAAATATGATAGCTCACAATCAACGTGTGTCTATTGATTTATACACAGGCCCAATACAAACTTGACCACACCGTAGTAATGCGTCAACTGATTGCCCCAAAGCAAACGTCAATAAAAATGATTAAATGAATGCTGTGTATGAGTATAGGAAAGATGGTAGATGTGTTACAGTTTGGGCCGCAGAAAGCTTTGTTGTTTCTACATCTACGTCTGCTCAGGGTAACATTAATACGGTTCTGTGGCCTCATCAAGCTCTGAGGTGAGTGGCCATTTAAGAGAACCTCAAGTGTCGACGTTTCAAAGATTAAGGTAGATCAGACTTTGATTTTGCTTGATTGTCTCAAATACTGTAACTGCTGATCTCTGTGTTTGATCTGAAGTAAAAGATCGTCGTCCATCTTACACTGCATATTACTCAGCAGTTAGTTTTTATTTTCTGCGTCCTTCATGGCTCAGTGAGCAAAACAGTTTGGTCGAATATTTGTCTACTTTCTTATCTGTATTTGAAAATATGACTTGCTGAAGGTCGTGTTTCATTTTGTGTTTTTGTTCATTTAGTCAGCATTGATTGGCTTTGCATGGCCCTGTGTCCCTGTACATTTCATAAATGCATATTAAGCTGGTGCTCATAGTAATCCAGTACACACATGCTTACATGGATGTGCGTTTGTGTGTATTTATGCCGCTGGATGCAAATGAGTAAGCGTACAGGCAAGTTTTGTGTCTGATTTAAATCAAAGGATTACGCGTGGCTCTCTTAGATTGTGGAGTGACTCCTGCCCGTCAGTGTGGTGCTGCTGGCCTCCTTGCACCAGATTCTCGTCAAGTGATGACACTTTCTTTAGGTCCTGGCCGATGATGTAACCACTGCACTTGCTGCCAACTATAACGTACACTCAACTCATCTTGACTCTCTGAAATCTCTCTCAGCTTCTCTGGCACAGCTTGGAGTGTGCAGAGAGGATAGTACAGGGAAGACTAGGACATTGAGTCATCAAAATGCAAGTGCAGTAAAACACATCAAACACTTGTGGGCTTTTGTGTATAGGGTTGCAACTAACAATTTTTTTTATAATTTTATTATGATTATTTTCTCCATGAAACACAATTTCCTAGAGCCAAGGGTGTTGTCATCACATGTTTTGTCCAACCAACAGTCCAAACCCCCAGCATTATTTAATTTACTATTAGTCAAGACAAAGGAAAGCTACACATCTTCACATTTGAGAATCTTAAACAAGAGACAGTTTGGATGTTTAAAATAAAGAATTAATCAACTATCAAAATAGTTGAAGATTTTTTTTTGTTGTAGACTTACAGATAAATCCACTAATTGTTCCAGCTCTACATACAGTACATTCCAATTGCAACACCCCCAGTTTTGAATTCCTTGTCATCTTGTTCTCCATATATATATATATAAAATGCCAAAAACAAACTTTTAAATAGCATTAGTGGTATACATCATTAGTGGGCAGTAGGTTTGATAAAAGGTTTGACATTAGTTATTTTACAGGTTCATTAGGTCAAACTTTGCAAAACCTACCACATCATCCCTCTAATTGTTTTCAAAATCAGAGCAGTGGTGAGACAGAAAATCAAACATAACACCTGACAATGATTTATCCACACCCACTATGAACACAATTAGAGTTATGTTGCATGTGGGTGTGTGCGATTGTGCATACGCAGTGAATTTAGATGTGCACGCACCAGGTTGTGTGCTATTCCCTCTAAGCCTTATTTTGTTCAGCATGTGTAATCCCCTTAAATTCCCCACTGATAGCCTGACTACCTTCAATTCAGATTTGCTGAGGTAGAGATCAAGGTGTGCTCCTCTGACCAGTATGTAGGACAACATAGAGGGGACATATGGCTGATGAAAATAAAACCAGTTCCATGAAAGATGCTGCCATGGATTTGGTTGTTATTTCACTGTACAGAAATTATAATATGGTGCGTGATAATGTTCATGATCCTTTCTTCCAGTCACATCCTGTACACATTTGTTTTTACTAACACACTGGTGCTCATCATTCTAACTATATAGGAATCTGGTTTGCCTTCATGTAAGTACTCACATATAATACCTATATATAATATAATACAATTTATTTATTGTCTCATTGAGATATAATCTTCATATCACAGAAATATGTGAATGTCAAATAGGCTTCATAAACAGGAATCAATCTCTTTAATCCCAAGCACCACTCCCTCTGAATTGCTTTTTTTCAATAGGCAGTCTTCTTATGTAAGTTTGATCCCACGCTGCATTAAACGTATAACCCACAGACCCTTGTGAACAATTACACACTAGGTAACAAGTTAATGGGAGATAGCATAGTGTGTACACACTGATTTAATGACTTTATATGCTCCTTATGGGATTCCCTCAGAGAGCTAGCCAGTGTCAGCCAGATGGAGGGGTGAGTGTTTAGTCTGCCGGTCTGTGTTTCAGTCTCTGCGCGCAAATGAATGTTTATATAGTTTTATAGTTTTCAATGTGTGGCTGACATCTTTTATTTATCTGGTTAAACTGTGAGATGCAACACATTTTCAGGAGCTGTCAACTTAGCTTATATGAATTTCAAAAGTGGGGGTGGGGAGGGGGCTTGGGGGTGCCTAATGAGGCAAGAGTGGCACATTAGAATTACACAAGCACATCTCATGTCTTCTGAAGTCTCTGTGGAATTATCACAACCCTGCAGGATGTGAATTAAATGTAGAATTTGGTGGATTGGGTGCGGAGGCACAATAAAAACAAACTGCAAACTGACATACAGTTGGAAATTACAGGGTAAAAAGGAACCTTTTACAGTAGATCAATTGTTTTTTTTTAATTTATATGCAGTATGCATTGTGAGAGACAAGTGAAATGTGTCTGTGAGGACTTCAATATTTACCAAGTACACTGTAAAGATAATAGACATATTGTGCAATTTGCTTATTCGCTTTCTTGCTGAAAGTTAGATGAGATGATTGATACCACACTCATGTCTGTATGTTAACTTTGGAACTAGAGCCAGGAGGCAATTATCTTAGCTTAGCATAACGACTGATAGCAGAAAAACTTCGAACTTGTTGTTTTTCAGTTTTTGTACAGATTAAACAAACGTGATACAGTTGAGAGCTTGAGGTGCTGGTATAGGCATTTTTTTTAACTTTAGAGAGAGGCAGACCAGATGGTTCTCCATGCCTCCAGTCTGGTACGCTAAGCTAATCACCTTCCAGTTCTCGTTCCGACACAGAGACTGTTTTAACTATTCCTGTAATGAAAGTAACCCGCAAATAATAAACAATAATATTTTCGTAAACATAATGTTTGTGTCCTTTGTCATCCAGAATAAGGTAACACAAAAACTATATAACTTATATTTACTGTGGTTGTGTATTCAAGCCAGTAGGTGCACAGTATGCAGTGGACTTGCAGTTGGGATGGCGAGTGTCCAGTGGTGCATTGGAGCAGAATAATATTAAGGTTCAAGTGAGTTGAATGAAATGCAAGGAGTGAGTTATAGGAGTACCATGGAGCATGAACATTGTGCCTGAGGCCAAATGAGCTACTGTACAAGGACGTGTGCTGAGTAGTGCAAAATGAATCAAACAATGTTGCATAATAATGACAGTATATCACAGTGAGTGTATAATGTTTTATTAATTTGCTTAGTTGACAGAGGTGCACTGTGCACTATTAAACCTATTTTTCTCCCAGACAGAATTATTGATCATGTTCAGATATCCTACTATCAAATCATTGTTCTCCCTGTTTGTAGTTGTCTATGAGACTGTCCCCAGTAACACACCTCCCCACCTCAGCTCACTCACTGTTCACACCACTTTGCCTCCCTAATGTCTTCCTAAGTCACATTACTACATCTTGATTAATTTCATCTTATCAAACACGCATCACTTTGCTCTATAAGAGCCAGAGATGCTGCACAAGATTGATGTATTTCACGCTACTGAATGATGAACCTGACTATAATTGTCTTTATGAGAAGATTAGTAGTAGTGTAGTGTATAAACATTATGGACTTTGCAATGGAAAATAATAATAAATCTACTGGAGCAAGTAGGCCTACATACCTGTGTAGAAGACACATTTTACAAATGGTGAGAATTAATTAAACTTTTAAAGATTTTTTATTTTATTTTTATGAGTTTACTTAAGTTTATTTTAGATTTCAGGCAGATTGTGATAATTTGGGCTTCTTTTTGTACCATTTGGAGAGTTTTAACCCACAAAACGTTAGGCTATACTCCAATTAATCAGCCCACTCCTCTCCTCTAATTAGCATTATTGAGATTGAGTCCATTAGGCTCAGCTCGACACGCAATGACTGATAACTGACTGTCAAACCAAATGTCATTTCAGTGTATTAAAACATCCACAGTACTTTCTATTAATCACATCTGACAACACTGGTCAAGCTTATACTTAACTATGTTTACATATACTACACAGTATGAAGTAAGATTTCAAAAATTATGTTTCAGAAACTGGAAAATTTTAAATTGCGTTTGCACTGAACCTCACATTTTGGCATGTTTATAGCAGGAAAAGCAAAAGATGTAATTTGGACCATTAATAAAGAGAGCCTTCCTCATAGGTGAACTAGTTCCAAGGTCCTGGTGTTATACATGCTGGTTTCTTGGCATGGCTTATTGGAATACTTGCTGGAACTGAGCATTAACAAAACTAGTTTCATCTGTACTTTTCCTGCTGTCAAAAGGTCTAATGTAACCTAACCCAATTAATGCAGTATTGCTCAATTTTAACCATGATAGCAGATTAATTACCATTATCCAAAATGGTAATTGAAAACAATTGAAACATATTATTGTAAATCATGGGAATTTTTTAATCTTTACTTGATCAGATGTATGAAGTGATCAGGGTCAGATGCTATAAACATGTAGACTTGTGCAACGATTTTCTAATGCAATGCATCACAGCATTTATAGCTACTGTTAATTTCCAATGCCTGTCCTTAGAAGGACATAGTCACATTAAAACCTTCAAGCATATACATGTCTACCAAACTCCCATTCCTCCCTCCAGCCTTCACCCCCCCATCCACCACCATCACCAGTTCAGTTTAATTTTAAATTCCTGATGATTTCAATTATAGAGGGCATAAATGAGACGGGTTATCAATAGTCCGTCTTTGCAAGGTTAATACAGTAAATGTACTAAATTATTAATAATAAATTGTCAATTTGTTTGTTTTTTTGGTTGTTTGGACCTTTTAATGTGTTTTAATTGTTCAAAAAGATTGAATGAATGTAACGTATGTCTTGGCTGCCCAGACAGTCCGTGAAGATATTATTCAAGTTTTGTTATAAAGCGGATGTATTTATGATAACCGCATAAACACTGAACGATTGTGTCAGTTTTACAGCGCTGTTATTTTGTTCTCATAGTGGAGGGTTCAAGTATGTTTGTGTTGTAAAGGTTAATTCTGCGTGATGTGAGAAAGACAGAATGGATCCATGAGAAACAATTAAAGTGCAGCACCCGGGCTTTATTAGACTTTATTCAGGCAGCCAGTCTCGGAGGAATGTGATTACATGCTACAGAGTCCTTGAGCCAAACAAATTGAAGGTATAGCGTGAGGGCATTAGTTCAGATTGTTCTCCACCTGCCTGTCTCATGACACTCAAAAACCAAGCAGCGCTTACTTGCATGTTGTACTCCCTGGGTTTGAAAAACACTCTCTTATTTGTGCTTTTTCAATTTTGTTCCAAGATTAGAGGCAGTCTGGCTCTCTAAAAATCTGGACTACATCTCTCCTGTGAGTTTCACACAATCCTCATTTTGTCTCTAACATGCCCCCCCCCCCTTTTACCTAATCTGTTTATTCCTTTGTTGGCCCTCTGAGCTGTACAATGCATCTGTCTCTCAGCTGTAACTCATCCAAGCAGAGGTCTAGATGCTCATTCAGTCCCACTCTACTTGCTGAGGGTGACATGAGGGTTGTTCTCTCTCCCTCTTCCCCTCTTCCCCTTTTCACTCCATGTGAGGGTTTAACAGTGTGTGTTATGATGGGTTCTGCTTGCAGCCCTGCACTGTAGATAGGGCTCAGCACACTTTCTGGCTCAGTAATGGAATATCTGCTTTCCTCAGACTGGTAGGCTGTATGACGTCTGTCTCTCCTTTCTTCCTCTGTCCACCACACGTGCTGTATTCTTTACATACACATTTCTGTTAATTTATTCGAAACCACCGAAACCTCGAGTTGCACAACTTTAAATAAAATTCCAGTCAAGATATCAGTGAATGCTTCGTTATGCTTCCCAAGAGGATGTTGCAGTTACGCAAGCAGTTTTATAAATTCCAAGGATTTAGTGTTTTCCAAATAACCACTCTGTCTCAATTTAAGTTTGGAGTTTAAAGGGAAAACACAGAATAGAACACTTTGACACAGTTTCATAAACAGCTTCTGGGAATGAGGCACATTTTGTTGTTTGATGGTGTGTTGCTGTTATTCCCGTTAAATAACCGAGTCTGGCAAAGACATCCCACAATTCATTTTCACTTTGCTCTTTGAGGTCTGGCAAGGCCACAAATGCATTAGCTTGAGATACGTCACGTTAAGTAGGCTATACAACAGATGATTGACAGTTATCGCCTTCACTTGGACAGCAACATGAATCAAATCAATATCTGACTGATGATCGTACCACCTACAGGGCTATCATTGGTCTTTGTCTCTGACTTTTAAACAGGAAAAACATGGAAATGTGTCCACTAAAATTATTGTGTCTCACGTAGTTGGGCATACAAATGTAAAACCATGCTTAAAAGCAGTCATTAAAATACCTAGTTGTTTAACATTAGAGAGATGGAGATTCATATTATTATTTAGTGTTAATTTGTGTCTTTCCTAGCCTGTTGTGGCACTCAACCCAAAGCCCACTGGTTCCTACTAAAGACGTAAATGTTTAAAAACAAGTCCAGCAATATGAACTTAATTTTACCAGAGTCATTGTTTTTTAGCTAATATTACTCTAACAGCAGTGAATAGCATTTGTTGTCAATTTCTTTTCATCTAGGCATTTGGCGCGATAGCGAGTATTTACAGCAGCAGGAAGGTGTATTAGGACTCAAAATGAACTACGGTGACCATGTTCATTGTAATGAGGGAAAATGTCAGATGTGGCTCATTTTAAATTCATTTTAATTTTAATAACTAAACCAGTGAAGGTTTGTGGCAGAGGGATAAGTTATATCAAGCTTTGGCTACACACACAATACTTGTTAGTAAGAACAATTTCGACCTTTCATGGGATTTGTTAACAATAAGAAAAATATAGAACATTACCAGTCTTATCCATTAAATCTCCCAATGAAAGTCAACCGTGAACAATTTGGCTATAGATGAGGCTTACTGCTTTTATGGAGCACAAAATCTTTTTCCTTAAGAATAAAGATGATGTTGAACATGTCCACTATGAATGTTAGAAGCCTATGAAAATTTACATTTTCTTCTTCAACCAACTTTGTGATATCCAGTCTCTCATCTCACAGTGCCAGCAGCTACCTTTTAACCATCCAAAATTGTTACAGAGATATTCAAAAGGAAAGAGTTCATATTTTGTAAAATTGTCCCATCACACATTTGTCATCTCTTTTCCATCTCTTGCTCTGGGCAAAACATCCACCCTGAGCTTTGTGCTTGTGTCTACATCAAGAATAATATGTTCACTGCTGCTTTGGTTGTGTGCATGTGAAAGGGGACAGAGAATGAGATCAAAAGAGATGACAGAGAGGCTAAGCAGGGTGGGAAAAAAGTACATCATCATCACCGCCACCATCTCACTCATCATCAGCCTTCCGTTTCCTCTTCCCAGCCGGATCCCATTTATCATCTCTTCAAAGTACTGTAGAGCACTGAGTTATGGGGCCGCATTGAAACTCTTTACGTCTGACCCAAGATCAATGTAGTCTTGAATGCCAAGAGCTGTGTCTGTTAAAAGAACAAAAACATCTCTCATAACTGCATTCTCTCATTTATCTGGCTTTTGTCCAGGACTCTCAATCAATCTTTTCACTGTGAGAATTCAGAAAGAGATTGAATTAGGTCCTGGGCGTTGAACCGTGGGTTCTTAATTGGCACAGGATAAGTTCACATTGATTTGGCCTGATTGGAGTCCCTAGCTTGTGCGTCCACTCAAGCCACTGAGCACCACCCTTCTCATGAACCACTATTTGCACTCACCCTTCTCCCTCCTCAGCCCATGTCAGTCATCCACAGCCTATGGCAGCCTTGTGAATTTTTGTGAAATCTAATCTCTGGCCTATAGTGTTGCTGCTTTACTAACGCTGCTGCTGCTGCAGCAGCATACACACTATTCTGTGTTAGTCAGATTTGCTGGCGTTATTATTACACCAGTGTCTTCATACAGCATAGCAAAATGCTGTTGCTCTGCCAGGTCTAGAAAATTGCCCTCTGGTTACAGAAAATGTTCTGATAGATCGCTGCTGTTATTCTGACAGAGATGTGGAGAGCGATGGAGATAGAGAAGGAGCCAGGGAAAGATAGAGAGAGAGATTGTCTCCAGGGAAAATAAAGTGAAGACCGGAAAGAACACAGATTATTAAGGAGAGAGAACAAAAGAATGGAAGAGCAAAAAAGATCACAAATAAGGTTGTCGGTGCAGCTTGGAGAGGGAGCAGCAGAGAGAAGATGAGGGAGACAGATATGAATGGAGAGTGGAGATGGACTGGAGCTGTGACAAGATGGTCTATTAACAGTTCATTCTCTGCTTCCGCCTCTCAAAGCTCAGACCTCGAAGGCAAGCGTCCCCATAGAATTCTATTTATTAAACTATATTGTATTTTCTGTGGAATTGATATGTGGAAACGTTGTGGTGGCTTGAGGTTCACGTTAGTCTCTCAGAATATGTGTTGATATGATATGTGTTTAAAAAGATGTGCACTTGTACATTGCCTAACCTGTATCTCACTGGTGTCTCACTGAACATTGTCATTTTAGTTAAAGGAAATAATCTGGGTTGTTAAATTTCTTAATCCAATCAGAATTGTCAAGGGGACACTGAAAGAGCACAAAGCTGACAGGAGTTCATGGGCTGAAATATTATTGAGGAAGATATGGTGTGGAACTAATTACCTGCCTTTTAGAATTTAACTCGAACTGAAATAAAAAATTGAATTTTGACCAAAAAACGTGTTCTGCTACTCTGCAATGCTAGCTAGACCCCTTCATTTTCTATAATGCCGGACGATAACCACACTGAGTGTACGGGAGCTGCCAATGACTCAGCAATTGTTGAAATAATTTTAACAAAAAGTAAGTGGGAATCAGTGCTAACAATAGCAAGGCTGGATAACTAGATTTGACTTTGCGAGTGGAAGCTAGTTTGCAAGCTTCCACATTCCAAGTGAAACACAAAGTGAATAGCATAATGAACGGGTCCACCCAAATGTTTAATGTTTTAAATCACAAATGGCCCATACAGCACTATGCGGGCTTGCTGAAAAAGGAAAAACTAAACATCTTGTGTTATCATTTGTGTGGAGAATTTAAATTTCAGTCAAACTTTAAGTTTTCCATCATTGTTATATAACTTGTTAGCTAGGTCAACTGCATGTCAGAGTTAGTTAACACTGAAAATGGCAACAGATACCCTGAGGGTGAATGAAAGGAAGCACAATGCAATAGTCAGCCAGTGGGAGGGCTTATCTGATCTGTCAGCATCTATTGAGTCAAGCTGAAAGATAAGAAACTGTAGTGATCATATTGGTATTCATTTCACTTTTAGACTTGGTAACATTCACACAGTGAGACATAATGCGCCATATGTCTCCTTTACTCTTCCACTAGATTCACACCACAGGCCTTCACGCTCAATGCCAAATTTGCTGCTCATATCTGATTGTTTTGGCTGCTGTTCATATGTATTCTAGGATATAACCCATATCCTGTCCTAATATAAACTGACAATGATGTCAAAAAGACAAATGTGCAGAGAACGATAGTGACAAAAGGTATCACATCTCTTTTTGTACCTTCAGTATGCTTCTCCTGCTCGCTGCAAAGGTTAGCAGACTTCCTAACACTGAAGTGAGTCCAATATGAAACAAAAAAAAGATTAGGTCTTTGATGCATCCAGCTTCAGCATCAGCCTCCCAGTGTGTCCATATTTCTGCATTTCCATGTAGTTCAGGATCTGTTTTTTACATTTTATTGTTGCTATGTTTCTCTCTGACAGGAGAGATCATCAGAGGTAGTACACCCGCAGCAAAATTTTGCTTGTTTTTCTGAAGGGACACAACTAAAGTATCCCCTGAATTTACTGCTTGATTTTACAGTGCCGTCAATTCTCCTTCTTACACTGACTCAAACCTGAATTCTGTGCATCAACACATGCAGGTGTATACACACACACACACACACACACACAAACACCTGATTTTTAATAAATGACTACCTGTCATCAGTGTGTGGTTCTCGCATTACAGCACTGTGAATTCATTAAGTGTGCCCTTTGGAAGTCTAACCACCCAGGTGGGGTGCTGTCAACCCCCCCTTGCCTCTGAATCATGCCCTGCATTTCAATTGCAAATACCGTACACAGCTCAGTGCCCTTGTAAAAAAACAAAAAAAACCAAAACACAACCACACAGTGACAGCAAACATACATACAAGTAGACCTACACATACTCACTTTCTAGTTTTTTTGAGCAGTGCAAAAAGTTTACCTACCTCTGTCTGATTGGCCAGTGGTGCTAAAACATATTTTTTTGGCTACTGTCAGATCTGGAGACAGACTTTTTTTTACATCCTGTCTCCTTGAAATGCAGTTTATTGGGCAGCAGAAAAAAGCATAAGAAAGAGATTGTAGACGCAGGCGGGTATCCTGGTTAGTTTAATCGCCCACGATTTATTCAAAAGCTGGAATAATTTTAATCACGCAGAGATTTGGGAGTATTTTGAATCGGATTAGTGTGTTTTTCTGCAGATAGATGAGATTCTACAAGTTCACATCTGAGTCTGTGTCCGTGTATTCCTTCATCCATTATGTATTACACTGGTCTGGCCCTCTGGTTTTTCGAGGGATGCTACTGTATGTGTATGTGTTTTTGCAGCGATGGAATTAGGTCTAATAGAAAAAGTCGGGTCAAAGCGGGCCACAGCTTGGATTTATAGTTTACCTGAGCAATGTCAGTCCAAAGTGACCTGAGACTGTCTCACTGACTCATCTCTAGTTTATTTGTAAGTGTGTGCATGTAGAGGGGAGAGGGGTTAGAGGCTGTTGTGGACTGGCAGAGCTAAGTCTAAATCTTCATCTTTTCCGTCGATAATTCTCCGCTTTTTCACAGTCCCTCTAATCCTCTTTCTGACGTGACTCACTTCTATTTATCACTAGAGTGCCCCCATACCTCAGACAATCATGCAAAAGTGTGCTGACAGTCCGTTTGTGTGTGTACGTGCGAGCATATGTGTGACTTTCAATCTGTACTGATCTTGATGATCTACTAGATAGGTCTTTGCCTGTGTGTGTGTGTGTGTGTGTGTGTGTGTGTGTGTGTGTGTGTGTGTGTGTGTGTGTGTGTGCTGTCTGCTGGCAGATAAGGGATTGCATGACAACACATGATTTGCTGTTACGAGCTTGTGCTTCACAAATTCCATCTTTGTTCAAAATAAGCATCAACGTCAGATCAGCAGTTGACTGGTGTGAAGTCACGCTGCTGTGAAAATGTAATAAAGCATAAAGATAATCACTGCTTAAGTTTGAATAATAGCTGTGTATAATGGATCTGTGCTATACCAGTGTAGAGATTATGCATGATGCTGGCCAGGCAGGCAGCCCGCTGGTGCTGCTGCTGACTCAGTGCAAGCATTGCTGGGGCTTGGGGGGTTAATGCAGCAGGGCCACGGGCTGATCCACAGCCCATCCTCATCTGCCAAAACTTCAAAGGATGCCCTGACAGAGTCTAAAGCGCCATATCCTCCGGACCAGGCTCTGCAGAACACTTCCCCTCCCCCTCAGTGCACAGGTCAAACTCGGCCTCATCTTTTATGTATCGCATACCCCATTGATTGCGCTCTAAGAGATTCATGAATACAGAGGGACCTATTTCTGTATCACACTCCAGCATATGGAGGGATTTTTTTTTTACAAGACAGGAAATTCTTCTCTCGTCTGTACAGCTCTCACTTTATTTCCCTCTCATTCTTTTGTCTGTTTCTGTTTCTGTTCCCTTGTCGTTTTTCATCCTTGTCTTATACCTATCTCTCACTGCGCATCGCTCTCCTGGCTTCCACTTATTTTGCATGGAAGGTCACAGTCATTTCCCCTTTTGACAGACCTCTTCTTTTCTTTGGTATTTATTGTTCACTCATGAATTATTCAGATTGCAGATTTAGAGCTGCACTTGACTTACAGGAAGCTTACCGGAGATGGACACTTTGAACAACTTCTTCAAGTCAAATCTTGGTACATGTAGCTGCTCTAGTCTGCACACGTGCTGTTTGACAGCAATGGAGACCTTACCTAATTCCTGATTGGATGCCCTCAAATGTATTTAAACATTATAATGAAGGTTTAATTGTGTTCTTAAATTTTGTGTGCATGTGCCTGTTGTTGATTTGAAAGTAGACGCCGCTAAGGAGTGGCCACTGGGTCTGCTTTGCCTATGCTGCTTAATGTCACAGAGCAGTGGCATCATTATCACTCTGAAAGCTGTAGTAGCTCATGTATTAATCATCTCATGTATTAATTTATGTTCATCCCTTGGTTTACTCATTCGTGAATACATATGTTGATAAATTTTACATCAGCCCCCCCATCTCTCTGTCTCTGTACCTGTGTTTAGGTGATGTGTGTGTTATGCACTCCAGCAGAGTGTGAAATTAAAATTGTCCCCTGCAGAGGTGATATGATTGACAAAGACCAGAGGACACATGAGATGTGAAATCACTTGTTTTACTGAAGTTGTTGTCATTTTTCACTTGTTACTATGAGGTGGCTCATTTAGAGACGGTTTTACCACTCCTTATCTCAAATGTTTATAATTTCATGCGTGCATGTCTGTTAATAATGCTATCATTATTTATTAAACAGTGAAGGTTGCTGGGTGGTATAAAATTATAATTTTAATCTGTGAGTGAACTTGAGATTATAAAGTTTGACCTGCAATCTGAGTGATTTTAAGATACTGACTTCAAAGTTTTCACATCCTAGATATCAAAACTGCAAGTGACATTTTCTGTCATTCTTCAAAATAACAGGCAAATTAGAGGTACTCTAACTATAAATAATCACATCCTTGAACATTTGCTATTGGGATTTTCCAGATCAGGTGAGTTGTAGAGAGGACCTTATATTGAAAACTCACTTAGCACCAGATCTCAGAGTTTGCATCAAATCAGTAAAATGTTCTCAAATTTCTACATGAAATGGTTTTAGCTATCATCTCTGAAATAATCATAGTGACTCAGTTACTCACAAACCTTAGTGTGGGCAGAGTAATTACCATTAGCAAGCTAACTGTCTTGCATTACAGCTAATGGTGAAAAAAGAGCTTTTCACGAAGTTCAAATAAGGAAAAAATGTCTCTTTTTTTGTCTCTTGTTTTTTCCAGCTCCTTAAACCCTGACTCAAAGCAATGAGGTAAAGGGGCTGAACTTCAGAAAATGACATGACAATGTGTAGAATTTTTCACCAAAGTGTCATATATAGTAGAACCATATATTTCTAAGATCATAAATATACATGGTTTTGTGTTTTGTTACAATTGTGCACTAACATTGCATGAACTTTACATTGTTAGACTTTGGTTTTATTGGTATGCCAGCATACTTGTCATGTGAAAAAGACCTGAAGCCCCACAGGAGTAACAGTGCCCTCCCTCTGACCTGTGAGTTTGTGTGTATGTATGCAACCTGTCCCAACCAAGTCCCACCTGGCGAGCGTCGGACAGACCACCATCTGTTCCGTGCCCCCACATTGAACTACCTGCCACCTCCCCTTCATCACCTTCATGGGATATCAGGAAATTGATGCTTTCTAGAAAACTAATTTGCAAAGTGTTTCAGTGTTCACAGTCTCAAAAGAACAACAATGAATCTGGTTTGATTAGGTTATTGTAGGTTTGGTAGGTTATTACAAGGGATAATTATATAAGATGTGTCTCAGAGCTAGATGTTTCTTACATAAGCCCTTTTCTTGTGAGAAAAAACCTTCAGCAACATGACAGGCCACAGCCGTGTGCTTTAAGAAATGGGAGCACAGTGTTGGTGATCTGCTTTATTGTAAAGCAGGGTGAGTCATTGCTATGAGACAAAGACTGGTTTCACCCTCCCTCAAAACACCCCATGGAGTTAACACGCCACATTTAAAGAAGTTCACATAGGCTTAAAATTAATTTTGTCCCCATATCTTTTCTCTTTTTTTGCCGGCAAAAACATTCTACACCCTCCGTCCTTTCATGCCGTTTCCCTGAGATGTTGCTTCTCAAAATTTAGGATCAAAACTAACATTTTTGTGCTGTGATTTTACAGCCAAACAAAACTGGGCTTAGTTCATTATGCACACAGGAATGTATTTTATTTCACGCTATTTGGTCAATGAAGATCAAAGTTTTCCATTTTCTTCTGGGGTCTACTTAAAAGGGTTTATATATGTTTCTTTGTGCTGTCCACCATCCCCCCAGCATTTCACCAGTAATTACAACACTGAAATGTGTCTGGAAATAGTGAATGGGAGCAACAGCATGTGTACCATGGCACGTAGATTAGCCCCCAGGGCACCACAGGAGTATTTCGATATGTTGTGATGAATTATCAACCATGGATTTTGTCTTTATTCCCTTCCAAGGTGGAGAAATGTGCACTCACGGAGGATGAGGAGACTGGAATTAAGCACAGGAGAGAAAATATGCCGAAGATGAGACAATAAAGAAGGTGTGTTACACTTCTCTGTTCTCCACTGGATCATTATACTGCGTAGCTTTGCATGAACAGGTCAATGTGTACCTATAAAGTGGGTTTCACGGAGGTAATGCAGTACATTAAGTAAAATCTTGACAAACATATATAGTATAATATCATATATATTAAGGCTGTCTTTGAATGCTGTCAATTTTCACACCTGCACACTCACAATTCACTTTTGACCTTTTTAACACAGCCTTTCTTGTGCCAGTTATAACCTTTTGGTGCATCCTTAGAGGAAACACATCTGTCAAGGTTGACAGCCTGCCATTGATGGCAGAAGAAATGTGACAGAAAGAAACACAAAATTCTGAGCAGGGGGGTGACAGAGGGGCGAATGGCAAGAAAAAGGGGGATGACGAGAAGATGTGGAGATGAGACGAACAGACAAATATAAAAAAGGAGCTTTCACAGAGGCTGTTTGGATGAAATGTTTTATTTTCCTGTTTGTGAAATAACAACTGGTGACAGAGCAGATGGTGGTGGTGAGATAAACAATTTAAAAAGTATGTAAAAGTGCTTAATAGCAAGTAAAAGTGCTGAACTTGTTTACTGTGCCAGGCATAAGTCAAAGCACTCTGGCAATGTTGTGCAGACAGCAAACAGGAGGGAGTGCAAAGGATTTAAAGTTGTTTTTAGGACATAGGACACAAATAAAAATATTACTAGTATTACAGTCTGAAATTATAATCATCCTTTTACTACTTTCACTTGCTGATGGATGCTGTATAATACACTAGTGATCTTTCCTATTCATGAATGTTACTTTTTTTCTTTTTTTAATGTCCAAATACAAATATAAAGGCAAAAAACTTCAGCCATAGCAATGAGATTCAAATTGCACCTCTTGGTAGTCTGAAAAATTACACATCTCCTTAATTTGTATAACATTTTGATGCTGTTTTGAAGGCAAAGGGTGTTCACACAAATATAGATCTGATTTAAAATGTTCTTCTGTTCACTCAGTTTGCTTTTGGTTAACTGATAAATATTAACTATTAACATGTCAATTTTTGAAAGTGTTCTTAATTTACAAGATTCCACACAATATTCCACACCTGCACAGCACTGTGTTTTTCCCAAAAAATATTCTCTGTGACTCAAATATAATGACAATACATAACATGCACATACTGGTAATAATGGCTGTTTTCACTGCCAGTAGAGCACAGACATGAACAAAACAATCAACAGAGTACATACTTTGTAATTAGAAACTCTTAAACATATAGACTATTCCCACCAAAAACCAACCATTTTATTAATTACTTTCTAATTGATTTAGTAATTAAAATGATCTAATCAAATGTAAAAACTTTTGGCAGTATATAATGTGTTGAAGCTACAGTCTTAGTTTTGCTTGTCCATCTGCTTGACAATGGACTTTGGTCATTGACTTATTCTGAGCTGAATGTACAAATTTTTTATAATCGCAGGAAATAAATTAGAAAAGAATAAAGCACTATGTTCATAACAAAGACAGCAGCTGCAGTTGAATTTGGATGGAAACAGTGCATCATCATTGCCATGAGTGGTTAATATATAATCACGCATGGGATCCCATCTCACGCTCAGTTCTTGCAGACGTGCCAACCCTGAACCCCAAGGCCCAGGGCCACTGCCAGAACACTGGATTTACACTGAGCACAGCTTGCCATTTGAAAACGTATCATTGCACTGGCTCGTGTCAATATGGAAGTATTTGAAAAGAAGTAATGTGTTACAAACAGACTTTAAGCCAATATGTTCTGTATCTCAGGGATGCTAGGAAAAGGAGAGGGATAAACAGGTTGATAGCTGAGGCTATATCACAGAATTCCCGCTGTGCAGCCACACTCTTCAATTAAACAATTTTCTTTCAAATACTGAAATCTTGATGCTATCCTGTGCAAACAACATTTTTGGTTTCCAACATCAAGTGGTTTTCTGCGGAGTGTGTTTATGGAGATTAGGTAGCGAGTGAGTGTGTAATTAGGGATGAGGTAAATCTTGGCCAGTGGGAGGAGAGCCATGGCGCTGATACTGGCAATCACAGCAGAACAGAACGGACACCGGGGGGTTATGAGGAAAAGATAGAAGGGGAAGGAGGTGTTGTAGGTAAGCTAGAGAGGGAAGATTGTGGGAGAGTGTGTTTTGGGGATGTAACAAAGAGTGTGCCACACTGACACAAAGGTACTCACAGAATAACAATAAACTCCCCGGACTGAGCTAATCTACTGTAGTCAGCGATCAAGTAACTCATTCGTTCAGCTATGGAGCTTTTAGGCAAGGTGTTGTGATTCATTTCTTCATTTTTTTCATCTGTGGGCAACCAAAGAAGAGGTTTACAGAGAATACACATTGGGCACCATAGATGAGGGCTAATACTTTTAGGGCCAATACTTGTAAATGTGGCCTTTAAGGGATAGTCATCACAAACAATTATTAATCCTTCCACACTTTCAGCAACTCTATGAATGATTCAGTATTCTGAAATGTCTTTATGATTAAGGTATTAATGAGTCATTAATATATTTTAATATAGAGCGCAGCGAAATGCTCAGCTAGAACTTCCTTATCTTTAAGCCGCCCGAGTTCATTAATTCATAATAACACATTTGCAAGCTAAATTTAAATTCTTCTTTCCCCCTACCTTTCAAACACTAATTTCAGATTATATCCATGTTGCAGAAATGAGACTTCTCGACCGGGGTTCACGACTTGAGTGTTGCCCATGATAACATCTAATATTTAAAAAAGTAAATGTTATTTATTGTAATGTGTGTCACCTCACTATACCAGTAAGTTGGTTGCTGTTATCTGTGTATACATAAGCAAATTATGAAATGGGAAGCTAATTTAACTTTCTCAATGAGCGGCACATTTCACAGTTCATTTGGCCGTTCATGAAACACTCAACAGCGAATCCCTGATATAACCCTTTGTCTCTCATTCCAACACTTAACAGTGCTGGGAACAAAGGACATTTATTTGGTGTACTTTTCATCACACTGTAAAAAACTGAGTCCATTATCGTAGTCACATGAATAAATTATCGTAAGGTTTGAAACAATACCAAAGTTCAAGTATCTATGAAAATGCATAATATTTACTTTGCACAAACTCATTTTGTTTCTTCCCTCTCAGCTGAACTGTAGATAGGCTACTCTTTTCTTATTAGTGATTTAAACACTTTGAAAATATAACTAACTGACTTTTACTTGTACTCTGTACTCTTAAGTCTACATGGGAAACCTGCCTGCAATATCCATATTAGCCTGTAAAGTGTTTTAATATTCTGTCTCCATGCAAACTCAGTGTTTGACAATAAAAGAACACAGCATTCTGAACATTGTTAAATGAATATTGTAAAAACAAATATTGGAGTTGGCCTGAAAAATCACAGATTTATGAATGCACTCACTTGTTTTTAGGGATTGAGAAACAAAACAAAAATCAATTTAATTGACCTTGGATGCGCAAATAACATGTCATATCTTAAAGAGAGAGTTATTCTGCTTTTAGGATAGTAGGTCTTATAATTGTGGCCAACCAGTGTGAATCATAAATATAGGAGAATTTATTAGATGCAGACATGAACATGCATCTGAAAAACAACTCAATGCTGCACTAGCCTAGTGATGCATTTCTCAATTCTTTATGTCTCTCTCTTTCTTGATGTCTTTCCCTTTTTTCTCTCCTCTTCCATTTTAATGGAATAATTTATTATAGATGTTGCTGAATGTGGGCCCTGAATAACATAACATGTTGTCCACGGCTACCCACTAACAGAGAACAGCCACTGAATTCCTGCTGAAGGGAAACCCGTCTCAGTAATCAAGACTGGGGCCTTGCTGAGTTTAGCAACAAGGCCCCAGTCTTGTGTCTTTGATAGACGTCGGCTAAACCTGGGCTGACAGGAGACATAATTGAGTCCATTTTGATGACATAAGCCTCACTGGTTCCACTTAGTAGGGATTTCTCTTCTCCGTGTCACCAGGTTTTGAGTTGAGGTCTGCTTGGATCTAGCTGCTAACCGTTAGCGCCCGGTGCTTACCTGGTCTGACACCTGCTCTCTGTGTAGGCAGCATGTTTGGTTGAGGCTCAAATCTCCACAGTGTGCAAGGACAGCTGGAGTCCTGCCGCCTAGCCTCTGTGTGTGTGTGTGTGTGTTTGTGTGTGTGTGTGTATGCATGGCGTTGTATTTGTAATTGCTTTCCTTGTGTATGTGTGTGTCACACTGGATATGCGTCCACCAGCACTCATGCGAGTAGACAGCGGGTTAGACCCCCTCCACCCAACCCCTCTTGCTCAGTTGGATCTCACTCCCAGATCTGTCAGGCATCTGCTGACGTGTCCTCGATGTGACATGCCACCCACAGTGAAGGAGAGGCACAAATCATCCAGCTTTTTCTCGTTTTACCTCCCATAACCAGCCTGTAACCTCCGCCGGCAGAAGTTAAGCAGATAGCGTCGCATTAGTCTTAGAGATGGAGCCGTGGTAATCTCATCAAAAGGCTTCAGCTGGTCATCAGACCGTTATGTATAGGTGTTTCCCCAAAAAAAACAAGCAGATAAATTAGCTTTTTTTTGCAGTTTTCTTGACTTTTTTTTCCTGAAAGCTTAATTATTTTATGAGCTACAGGGAGTTATTTTGTTACATAATTACATGCAAATCACAAATTATAGTTTTCTATTAGGCTTCACTGATACACTGTTAATGTATTATTTAATCTTTATTTAGCACATATTGTTTAATGTAATAAAATGTTTGGCAAAGGACAATAGTAGCAATTTAAACTATATCAGCTAAAAGCATATTAACACATTAGCTGTGGGCACTTAAGGTCAGCTCTGTTTCCTAACATGTAATTAAGTGTAGAATCAGTTGCTTGAAATCACCTGACACTCTGAATGCCTGTGGCAGCAGTTTGATGCTAATGCCGTGCGACTGTGGCAAGTGACCTTACTGTGCATACTGTACAAGCAAAGTGCATGTGCACAACCACATTGCTTGTTCCAGCAGTGAATGTGGGTGCTTATCTCTTTTCATAAAACAACATGAATGCTTTGCAAGTCACGTGCCACAATCCATCACATTTTAAGTCAATAGGCAGAGGATTACAAATCATGGGGAAACACACAGTGAGCCAGCTGAATTTACACACAGTTTGTTTTGTAATGTTTAATTGTCCATGTTCAGTCTATTTGTGTTGCTCGCAAGTACAACTACATGTCTGAAAATAGCAGCTATGATGAAGCAGCAGCACTCATTATTAGCTACAAGTGTGTGAACACAGGAGAAATGCCACAAGGAGGAAACTGTGAGCCTTACACTGAAATTAGTCACATTAGCAGCTTCACATGTGGGCTATGGCCGTGGCTGATGTATGATGCTGCAGTGTATTATGTAGAACATGCACCAAGATGCATACACACACACTCACACACGGCCTGACTCTAGAGGGTTCGATTTAGCTATCGCCGTCACAGCAATATGCCACTTCCACATAGTTCAGGATCAAGCGCCCCAGATTTCACAGCTATTAAGAGAGAATATAAACAGGAAGGTTTCTATTCTGTGTGAGTGCAGATGGAAATGTGCATATCCAAACATAGGCGAATGTTTTTTTCTGATGTTTTTATTAGTTTTTGCTTTTGCATGCTCAGAATAGCTTTTGAATGTTACGGTGTCCCACTTTGAGCGGAATTGTGATGAAATGCATATTAAGTAAAAGCACCTTACCATATAAACTCAACATACCATATAAACGCATGATTAAAACATAATTTCAGTCTGATTAGTGCCAAACCATAATCAGGATCAAAATGTTTCATCACATGATTAAGGTAATTGAGTGTCAGTTGCCCTTCTTTCTAAGAGGACCCCAAACCATAAAAATCTCTCTCACAACAAAACCGAGCCACTGAACCCATTCATTGTTTCTTCACTCATTTATTCAGATTTTTCCACTAATTTGTCATTCTTCCCTATATGTAGTAATCACAATTGACCTGCAGGTTTTCTTTTTGTCCATCCAACAGTGCAGTTAAAGGGGAATAAATCCAGCTCAGCCTACGTACTGTACATAAGCAGTCAGTATGACATATGGGTGACTTCACAAGTGCTTTAGTATTTTTACATTACATTTTTTTCTGAGATAATAAGTCTATAACTTCTTCAATCTTTCACTATCTTTTTGTGTCAAAATTTCTATCCTCTAAAAAATAGATGACAAGACTGGGGTTTGGTATTTTTTCTCTATTCCCTTGCATGCCCTGTGGATACGTGAAGATATAAAACACAAGAAATGGCGTCTTCTTGTGCTGTCCACACATATGATCCCAGAGCGGTTGGTACATATGAGTTCTCATTAGCTGGGGTGAAAACACATTGTCTTCCACCAGAAAACCCATTTGTTTCCATGGCGATGCTGTCCTCTTTTGTCCAATTTCCTTGCCTGCTTTTTATGGATAGTTTTATTGAACTTTTAGTGGGTTTTTTTCTTCAAAATAGTTTATTGGCTTCCTGTTCATTTTAAATAAACAGAACAAAAAAATACAAATCTGTAATCCCCATCCCAAATAGCACGACATTCTTTGTTTTGGCTTATTATAAATTATAAATAAGTGATTAAAAAGGGGAGAAAAAAAATATATATATATATAGTATAGTATAACGACTTCCCTTCTCGGGACATGGCACAACTCAAGTAGCACGTGAATGCAGCCATTATCAATTGAGAATTACATTTTTTCCACGTCTTAATGGATCAAATTTCAAATAGAAAGTGACATTTCTAGAAGCAGAACACATAGTGCTGTATAGAGTAAGAAAAGTATATGGATAAAACCTCAAACTAAACTGAAACTTTTTTTTCGACAGGGTTTTGGTATGACACCTCTGTACGGTTAAGATCACATGACTGCCTTTATATAAAGAATTTTAGCATACCGGTATTAAATTTAAATGGCATCCTTTAAAGCTAACATAAAGGAGCTGTGTGCTTTTACTTGATTCCCACTGTATGCTGGATGCATGATGGTTTCAACATTAAGTCACACAATAGCAATCTCAGTGGAGTCATGGCCTTTTGTTATGTGTTGAAGCCCAGTTTCAGATCCACTCAGTTCAGTCTCTTTCCTTTAAAGATCAACAGATTCCTGAAAGAGTATGTTAATTTTTAGTAAAACAAAAAAGGGGGGGATGCTTTTCAGCACAGCCATCTTATATTATTGCAACTAATGTAATTCTACATGAATCCATCATATGAGATGTCCCTTTGGGATAGAGTTATTGGTTGAAAATATACACAGAAAAAATTAAGGTAAATAAGCATATCAGGTTTGAAATGCTTTTGCTGAGCTTCAAACCCAATGCTTGGTAGTCTCCATTGCTGCATTTTCTGTGTTGAAGTTCTGCAAACAAGTAGCGTGAGCATCAGTGACAGCCCTGCCTGAGACAAACAATAACAGGTTTTTAGACTTATTGCCTTTGTTAATTTGTTTACCTTGATCAAATAGACCTCATCACTAAAAGAATTTGTGTTTGGCGGATCCTGAGCTATAGCTCAACACAGTCACTCCATTTGTCAGAGAGGGCCCTGACAGTCAGCCTAATTAGTTTGGTTGTGACAAAGGAGCTGTCTTGTGGAAAACAGGAACATCAATCCATTCATGAAGGCATGTGTTTTCATAATGCAGCTAATACAGCGAGCAGAAACCTGCCTATTAGGTGTCGGGTGAAACTGCATCTAACAACAAGTTCTAATGATGTGTTTGGTTATAAAACAAATGCTTTAAAGATGTGCTGTAGATATGTATTTGCTTGTCAGGTTTATGTAGCATGTTTTGGCATTTTAAATAAAGCCTGCATGCAAATTACAATGGAAAAATGATGCGTGAGCTTTCATTTTACAGTAAAGATATACTGCCTGTCTTCTTATCTTCCTTGATTTAGAATATAAAAACACCTTTGAAAAAACATGCTTTCAGGAGGGGCATGTTCACTCTCCCACACAGACAGGACTGATCTCATGTCCAATATTGCTTTTGTAGACATTCATATATTTTATGAAGTACATCATATAAACGACAAGCAATAATTAGCAGTTTTTCTTGCATTGCTGCAGTTAGTCCAAATAACTCACGGCAGACCGTCATCTATCATTTAAAAGTCATTTTAACAGTAAGACATTAAAGTTAGTGCTTCTCAGCCTCTCCTGACATCCCTAAAAGCCACTTCTACATAATCCGGAAACACAAAAAAATTACCAGTTCCCTCAACGGCTGTTTGGCCCCTGGCTGTCTTTAAAATGTTCTACGACATCATTCTCTGGGGTTTTTTTTTTAAAGGCGCTGTTCACATATTCACAATGAGAACATCCTCCCTGTTTCTGTTACTGCTTCCCTGCCAGCTCTAGTTTTACTGTGTGTGTGTGTGTGTGTGTGTGTGTGT
>JAPMOB010242206.1:0-10872 GCA_029875015.1 Lepomis gibbosus
CCCCTGCTGGATTTTCAATAGAATGCAGGTTTCAGGGACTTCCGCATCGGCTTCATATTGTAGACTGGAAGCTTCCTGCTCGGCTATACCTCACTACACCGTACATTACTTTAGTAAACTCTTTTTACTATCAACTCTTTTTAGTAAACTTGCAATGAATAGCATTTTAACCACAAGAAAATGGCCTTCACACACATAATCTGCCATCTATTGTTTCATCAGACTGTTTTTTGTATGGGGAATCTGGTGGATTACTGAATAACACTGAACAGGAAGCAGGCTGTTCCCAGAACAAATACAGCAAATGTTTTCAGAAGCTTTCTGACTGGCAGATGGTGGATCAAGTGAAAGTCAACACAGAAATCATTTCAATCATTGTTCAATTTTCTCCTTAGAAAACAAGAAAGCAAATGTGGTATTACTACTGGTATCCACTACTGCTGTGTAAAAATGAAGGCTACCATCTACTTCAACCACTGTTTCATATTTATTAACGGTTAACACATCAGCTCTATTGACGGATAATTAACACAACATATAACATCTTCTGTTCCGTTTGCTGCTCATTGAGTTAGCTCAAAGCATTTTCACACTTTTACAAGAATAGCACGTATCCTCATACATGGCGTCTCCCATTTCTGCCACCTTACTCATTCTCAGTACCACCACTCGTCATTGCCAACAACAACACTAAAATGTTAGATAAATGACAGCATTGTTTGCAACTGTGGCCATATAAAGTATATGTGTATTTATGAAGTAAAATTAAGTATTTTTTTTTGAGAAATGTGTATATATTTTCAAACAGACAAAGAAGAGAAAAAATTGCAGCTGAATCTTTTCAGCCGATTCATATGGCAACATAAAACATTGGCTTAGCTTTATCTCACTTAAGGCATTTCAATGTAAGAGTTATGTTCAGTAGAGGACAGGCAAAGCTTTCTATTTAGTTCTGAGCATTTTTCATTTCCTCTCAAATATCTTCTTTCCAAACACATACTCTATGATGTCGCCTTGAAGAAAAACTCCTTTTGGTATTAAATCTTTTAAGCTGTACATTCATGGACAATAATCGAATGTCACAGTGACAACAGATCAACTCAAGGAATGCTCCACTGATTCTACTGTTGGCTGCAATGATAAATAAATTGGGAACATTTTAGTTGCAGATATATTTATTGATATATTTATAGTCCCCCTTTGTCTCTCTTGCTCACCAGTGCTGAGTATGCCCTGATGAAGGTTTGATGAGTTGTGAAGCCAGGTCACCCGAGGTAACATGCACTGACCTGTTCTGGTCAGTTTGTTTGGTCCGATGATGGTTTTGTCACTGCATTGTCAATATGGGATGCTCCTGTTAGTCTGCCTTAGTGTGAACTAACCGATTTTGCACTATGCACCATAACTGCTTGTACAATGAAGGGATCAGGTTGAAAACTGTATTCCTTTAAGCAGCATAAAAAGTGTTATTTGACACATGTGCCCTGTACTTTAACCATCTATGAGGATGTCGTCTTATCGCCTGATATCTTTCTGCGTCTTTCACACTATGAAATGTTTGACACAAAGGTATCTGGGAAATAAAACCTTGTGGGAGGAGGAGTTATTGACTGCTCAAATGACACATTGATTTTCTCTGAGGAAACAAAGTGAGATGAGAAAGACACAAACCACTCAGCATTGTCTCATTAATTAATAAATTGTCTCAAAGGGGTAAAGAAGTGATCTAGTGACACTGCATCTTATGTACTGTTGCGGGCACTGTGGGTGAGACGTGATATTTAAAACCACTGTGCATTTGTCAGCTTATAATTAAGCAACATTCTGTTAATGGAACAATTCTCAGACTATTTCAGTCTTAAATGTTGTGATCAGAACTTATCAAAATATATATCTCTGCTCTGACTCTAAATCTAAACATCCAGGCTGTCACATCCCAGCTCATTGAATGTGACAATAAGGGGGAGACCAAGCAGGTTAAAGTGCCAAAAAAGAATGTTTTATTAAATAAACTATAAGCAACATAACTATTTACACTTGTGATTATCAGTGGCATCACTGGTGAATGGAATGCATGGATGAGTGAAAATGTGTGAACACAGGTTGACGGCAACTCAGGAAACAAACCCAAACCAGGAGATGTGGAGCCCAGAAGAGAGAGAGACAATGAAACAGGGTGATATATGTAGCCTAGGCTGAGGCCTACACAGGTGTCAGCCCATTACTGAACAATCCCTCCCAAACTACCAGCTCCTGCAGGAAGCAACCAATGAAGCTACAGCAGGCAGAAAGGGAGGAGTCGTAACAAAGCAATTACTGCCAAGCCAAGGCAATAATTGACAAATATGCAACTGTATTTAATCTTAAAATAACCAAACTTAAAATCTTAAAATAACTAAACTGTCCAATTTTACATGTAAATGCTCATTGCTGAATATAAGTATGATCATTTGCTGAACATTTCCACCTCACTCACCATAAAAATATACATTTAAAGTTCCACTGTGGCCAATGAATCATATAATTTGTCATCATAAGAGTGATTTCCCTCTGAGCGACTATTAGATTACTTTGTCTCCTAATTACTCAGGCTGAATTAGCATAATATTTCAGCTCCATCCTCTGAAAGTTTACAAAGTAAACCTGCTAGCTATTATCTGTCACCATCTTCAGTCTAGAGAATTGATGGTTTGACCCCACTTGTCTGAAAATCACACTTGACACTTGTACTCCTGCAGGCAATGTCAAATGAGACAGCTGGGGCCAGCTCTGGATGACACACGTCACTGAGTGCTGCTAAAGATGTACCATTTGTCAGAAATAAACTTGCATTTCCTTTCAGCAAAAGCTCTCTGTTCCGCCACGTTTCATAATTGCTGTAAGGCAGTTCTGAATGTATGTTAGATTGGAGAGATCTCCTGTGGCACACACACAAGTTTGGTACTAGTATGCCCTTTGTCCTAGATGTATGAAACCAGTCTTTTTGTGATCCAAAGAACGCTCTTTGAGTCTGGTCGAGAATTGCTGTTCGTAGACAGTTTTGACCGGGAACCTGGCAATATTGCCAAAGTGACTTGCCAGCCTGAGAGAAAGGCATCACAGTGCATTGGGCCAGACATTGTGAAGACTACAGTAAAGTTTATCATGGCCTGCTTCACTGGCACAGTCCTGCACTCTTTTCACAACAGTCCAGAAGATATCCGTGGACCGTGGACCACAAATGGCATGTAAATGTAGAGACTGCTTCATCCATGTAGTTCATTGTAAAAGAACAGATTAAATCAAAGAAGAATACCATACATTGAAATGCGTGGGATTACATGAGAACAGTAGGCTGAGGATCTTATTGATGAATTGGTGGGTGGATTGTATTCAAGGCATATTTAAACTGCATAAGTGTATATATGATGTTTTACAGTGAGTGTGTTTTTCATTAGAACACAAAAAGATATTCAATTAAATGAGATTTCCACCACAAGTAATAGCACCTCATCAAAGAGAGAATCATTTGTACATTCACCTATATGAATTGTACACAATAATGGATTCTATTGTATGAACAGTATAGCATAGCATTTCTTACAAGGAATATCTGTTGTTCTGCAAATGATGAACCTCCATCAACCCAGTGCAAGTAATACAGGCTTTGAATTAATGAGCTGTAACCTTCAAGGAAGCACCACTGTGGTAATGGAGCGTGGACTGAGCAACTTCACATCATCTCGCTGTAATTGAGCAAAAAGCCCAGAGAAACAAGGTAAGTTTGTAAATGAAGACAAATAAAAGGCAAATGTTTTGGTAAGCCAGGCTATATAACCAGACTTGTTATATGTTAAATCTTTTCTAGGTTTTTTAGATTGTGGTCTCAGTGGGGTATCTGTAACAATGAACATAGACCCAACTTTAACTTCATAGACAAATCTTTATTTTCAAGTAGTTTACTTGTACACTTATAGGGGTCTAGTTGTGTGAATGTGTAGTTCTAAAACAGACATAATGCAGAAAAATTGCATTATGTCTGTTTTAAAACTTGCTGTATGCATTAAAACTTGCTGTAACCTCCACATTAGCAAACTCAAAGTAGGCTGAAAAGTTGAATGTAGCATATAGACACAAATATTACAATACAATTTAATTACTGGTAGTAATAGGTAGACATTTGAAAAATGCCTCCAGTGTAATTTAGCTTTATTACGTTACTTCTTGTCTTCTTCTTCTTCCCTTGTACTTATATACTGTATAAGTCTCAGCATAGGTACCAAATACTGAATACTACACAGTGAGTCAACAAATTAGTACTGGCTTAGCTTTCATAAAAAGTATGAATTCCACAAAAAACTATAAAATCCAGATGGACCTTGTGGTTACCTTAGACCACTTGTGCACCGACACCTAAATAACACACATGCTCAAACACAGAGCACACCAAAGGGAGGCAAATGTGCACTCAATTACCAGGGAGGAAGAAGAACAAACTAATTTAAAAGGCACTCAGTAACATCCACTAACAACACCCTATAATAAAAATATCTATTTAAAAAATCACACAAAATCAATAGGAAAACATACAAAAATAAAAAAAAAACTGCAATCCTTTCCCCACAGCTTTTAAAAGGATAAAATCCCAGTATTGTTCCTGGAGGAGGTTGGTTGACACAGCTCTGAATTTTCTGTGAATTTGGATGTGGTTAAGAAGAGATAAATGTCACTTCCTGTGTCCACTATGTGACGCTAGAGAAACAACAAATTATACATTGCGTTGCAGTAGCCTATATAAAATTTGCTGACTACATCTGATGTGGATTTGGTTACCAGTAGTCATTTGTAAGAGTATTGGGTAAAGCTTCCTGTAGCCAGTCGGTGGTGCTATGACTGTGATTCATAATGGCCTGAAAATAGGTGCATTCGAGATGACGGTGGCTGACTGTTGTCGACTTCATAGTCTAACTCGAGCTGCAGGTGGGGCGGGGTATAAAAACGGCACCGTAAAGTCGGACAGATACCTGCGTGAGCTTACTGTGAGATCAGCTGAGATCAATGATTGATCTCGTGGCAATTGCAAAGAAAATGCTGCGAGACTAGGAAAAAGTGTGGTTCCAACTTAGTACAGCTGAGAAAAGCAACTGCGGCCGCCAGACTCGGCAACTGCAGTCGCCTTGATCCCGCAAGGTTTTAATGTCATGTGACAGGGTGACGTGTTTTAGCGCCGGCTAGAGTCGGACACGATTTCTATCCAGCATGCCTCATTTTAAGTCCAACATGCATCACGATATGTCAGCGCTGCGCAGCGCCGCGCAGCGCCGCATGAAGTTGAACGCACCTAATGTCTTTAGGCCAAGATTCTCATCAAACATATGAAATCTGGAAAAGATCTGACGAGAGTGGAGTTACAACAGTTTCTTTTAGTGAAATCTGCCTCAAAAGACTATGACTGAATGTTGGAATGTTGATTTATCAGGATCAGTATCAAACATGTGAAGTTTGGGACAGATTTGACAGATGTACAACCCAGTTACTTCCTGTTTTATGGCAAAAAATGGACATTTCCAAACTTTTAACAACTTTCGCACTGTAAATTCAAAATGGCTGACTTCCTGTTGGGTATAGGGTGGCCTACTATGGTTCTACAAGGCTTTTTTTTGTCCAGAAATGGAATATCCTTCCCAAATACTGTAGGTGAAACATACAGCAAGGTCTCACTCTTATATATATATCGTAGTGATATCAAGCCATTTTGCTACACCCAAGATCCATAGTCTAAATGTTCCCTTCTTCTGATGTGTGTGCAATTATTTGTTTGTGAAAATATCAGCAATAAATTGGATTCTGATTCTGAAGATTCATGAGTTTTTGATCACCTTTAGCTCCTCAAAAATAGAATTAATGCGGACACGTAATAATAATAATAAAGATACCAGTCAATTGTCATGTCCAAATTGTTAGAACTGCTTAGGCAGAAATATGTCACTAAAAACTGAATTTGAATCATTTCGACATGAATTTGAATTTCTCAACTTGAATAATCGCAATGTTGGAGTATTTAATACTGATGGACAGTCAAGAGAAGTAGAAATAGAAGAAATTAGAATTAGAAGCCAATTAAATAACCAGAGCTTTTTGTGGAACTTACTGTCACATGAGCTCAGCTGGCTGTGTTGTTAGCGTATAGGAAATCTCCTGCTTACTGCTGCTTCGTGTTCCTCGCCGAAGTATGTATCTGTTGCTGGCATATGTAAATTTACCTGATACACCTGTGGTACACATGAAAAAACAAATCACCAATGGATTAGCAATGTTGTGTCACTTTGATTTGCACCAAACTGCTAACTTGCTGATAAGCGAAAGCTGCAGCCAGGGCTCTCAATTCTTATGCATTCACCGTGAGACACGCATTTCAGCCACTTCACGTGCTCACACGCCACACCTTGTAGGCCTATTTCTCACGCTGAGAAGTAGGCCTAATTTAGAGATAACGCCCTCAAAGTTGTCCAGCTAGCCTATATTCAATTAATGGACGATAATTCCGTGATCCTACTGCAAGCACGCTCGTTACTAGAAAACCTGGATGTATGCACACACGGAGTCGAAGTTGGGAGCGCAAGACCCGATGAATGCGGTAACTGTAGTTTTTTTTTGTTTGTTTATTTTAGCATTTTTATTTTTTACGATTCCTGGACTAAATCACTTGCCTGGGATCAAAGAGAGTGAGAGCAGCTGATTTTGGAGAGTATAGTCAAATGCGTGCTATTATTGATAAAGTCAAAAACTCTCCAAACTCTTTGGTTTTTTTAGCCAGTGGTGAACAAAGTAACAAAGGCTTATTCAGATCCTTAAAAAAAAAGTACCAATACCTCACTGTCAATATACTTTGCAAGTAGGCCTACTATGTAGGTACTAAGTATGTAATTACGCTGTAAGCTGGAAAATGTAGAAGTAGCCAATTAAAAATAAAAGTAGCCTACTCAAGGCAGAAAGAAAAATGTCCACTATGACTGTATACTATTATATATTACATCATTAGATTATTATTCCTCATGCATTAATGTAGTTGATTGTGGTACTACTATTTTGTATCAGACTACAATTAATTATTTTTATTTTAATCAGCTGATTGTTTTCTCCATTAAGCAAGTGTAATAAATTCTGAAAATAGTGAGAAATGTTGTCACAGTTACCCATAGACTGTGTATAAGTTACCTAGTTACCTAAGTGAGACCTTCAAAATGCTTGTTTTGTCAGTCCAAACCTCACAAAGATTGAAAATGCATTAAAATAATCAAAAGTAAAAGAAAAAAATCTTTGTGTTTGTGAAGCTGAAAACATAAAATGTTCTTACATAAAAAATTACTAATACCAAAACAGTTAAGTAATTTAAGTTATATCAAAACATCCTATTTTGTTAACTCTTCATACGCTTTGTGTGTAAAAAAAATTATTTTCTACAGTACCCTAACTAGTAACTGAAGTTTCAGATTAAGTAAAAAGTAAAATATTACAAGTTGAATTACAAAGTGGCATGAAAAGGAAATACTCAGTACAGACACCTCGTGTACTTAAGCAGCTACAGTACTACTTTGTTACTGTCCATCAGTGGGCTTAGCTTTGGCTACCTGAAACTAAGGAGAGGACTAGAGATTTTTTTCTGTATTTTGGCTCTGGACGGAAAGCTATTATCCATCATGATGGTGAAAATGGCTGACCTTGAGCCACAGTGCTTTAAGTGGGAGCCCCTACCCCTCTCATCAAGGCATTAAAATGTGCAACAAATAATTACAATGCAAAACACCATTCATAAGCTAAAATGTGTATCCTGCTATCACATACAGCTTGGCATACATGCGTAGGGCAAGCTCTGCCGTTCAACTGTAGGCCTATGTGTACAATAAACATTGTAGCACTGTCATGATCCTGTCTGTGTGTCCTGTCTTTAGTCTTGGTTCTTGTATTCAGTATTTTGGTCTGTTGGATTTTGGAGTTCTGTTTTGTCTAGTGTTTTGTAACCTGTGTGTTTCCCCAGTGATCCCTCTGCATGTCTGTTTCTGTTTTCCCCTGCTCTCTCTCTCCCTGCTTGTGCCTCGTTACCCTTATTCCTGTCACCTGTGTTGCTCCCGCCCTGCTAGTTAGTCGCTGTATATATACCTAGTGTGTCTGTGTTGTCTTTGACGGATTATTGTGCTTCTGTTACCCTTGATGTGCGTGCGTGCGTGCGTGCGTGCGTGCGTCCTGTGAACCTCCAGTGAGTGAATTCGCTGTCTTGTCTATTCTGGATTTTGGACTTGGATTTGGTTATCTCTTGGACTTTGTTTTGGACTTGGTTAATCAGCCACTAACCTGTAAGTGTGCTCGCCTTTTGTTGCCTTTGCCTTTTTGTTTAATAAACTGTTGAACATCACCTGCAAGTGTGTCCTGAGTTTGGGTCCTACAACCTGCCTCCCACACCATGAATCCTGACAAGCACTGCTGTTCAGTGGGCTTGTTTGCCAAATTTATTTTTATTTTTAATACAGTTGTATTTTTGAACCTTATCTATTTAAGTGTGTGTGTGTGTGTGTATTTTAAATAGTCTTTCTTCAGATTCACCTATTGTTATAATTTCTGTTTGTTCGGTTCAATTACCAACTATGGGTAAAATTACTGCAAGTATTTGAGTGGCTCCTCCTCTAACACACGTTATCTCACTCCACACTTTTGATACCATTTGCTTTTTCATTACATTATCGTCTTGCCTTTGAGTTACAGCATTTTTTTTTTGTCTTTGACTGCTTCAGTATTGATTTAATCTACAGTATAGAATTATCCAATCCCTTTCTGCTGCCAGTTATGTTTTACATCTACAGTTATTTACATCTAATTTGCAATAGCAGTGGCTTCATTTGGATGTCAGATAAAGTCACCTTTGACTTCTTTAAATATTTAAGAAAAGCCCGCCTATAATTGGCTCAACACAACATCATACCCACAGTATGTTCCCTTGTAGGACAAACGGAACATGCTGCAGTTTACTCTAAAATATAAATGTCATGTTTGACAACTTAAACTTTCATTTAGATGTAACAGGGTTTAGCGAAACGAATGCATGTCATTTGAAAAAGTACTGCAGCACATGATGGCCAGCAATACTTTTCAGCTCAATCTCATGTTTTATTTTAATGCTTAAATGAACAATCTGATTATTTACTTTTTAGAGAAGCTTGAATAAGCTTGTGACTTTATAAAACATCATCTAATTAAAATTTTGGACCATATATAACAGAACATTGAGGCTGATAGTGTTTCAAACTTGTCAAGTATAACAAGGATTCCTTAAGGTTTTCCCCACACATTCAACTTTCATTCATTCAAAGGGCTCTTCGTTTTTGTTGCGAGCAGTTTGATGTTTGGAATTGAATGTATTCTTGATGAGGGAAACTGGGAATTGGCTGGCTGTCAGATCAGAACTATTATCTGCCTTTTAGGTTTGAAGCAAATTAGACTTGGGGTCCCCAAGGTGCCTGGACCATTGCATACTGGCAGTGTTGAATTCTCAGAGCGTGTCACTTCCTTGATGGAAATTCACTTTAATCAGAAGAAGATTCACAGCCCCTCTGGACTTGTTCACAGCTTTTTGATTTGTTTTCAGGGCATGTCAGATAGCACATGTTTCACCTGAAACTAAGAAATGTTCAAATGTATCAATTCAATACCCTTTGACATTTTTGATGAGTTATTAATCACTAACAAATCTGGTTGTTATTTACAATGAGGTATTCAGTGGTGACTCTTAACAAGGCACAGAAAGGCAGGCAACCAGGGCTGGTTTTTTACCCTTTTTATATACAGTCTATAGTTTTAGCCCACTAAACTAGGTAGAAATTATAAGTGGGCAATTTGGGTAGTGGGTAGTTCAGAGGTTAAAAACTGGCAAAATGACAGCTGTCAACGGGAGAGTGGTCAGAGTCAGAATCAAATGCAAGCTTCTGCCATTGTGCCCTCAGGCCGCTCCAGCTTGTGTTTGAGTTCAGATGGGTTAAATGTAGAAGATTCATTCCCCCATCCTCTCTTTTACGAATATCTTCAGCAGCTTGTCATATTGCGCATATGTAGGCTACTTGTAGCCCCCGGGGTTAGAGCCCAGAGCTAATTTAAACACAGCAGTGTAAACCCTACAGTGTTACTATATTCGGCGGTGTTCCTTTAAGGGGACAGTGTTTTCATAGTTTGTTTAGAACGTAGCCTACATCGCTCAACAGGAGGTGAGACTTATTTATTCTGGATTTTTATTATTGCGAATAAATCCAATGAAACTTAAAAATAAATATTAACCTGATGTTTTTATTTATGTTCCTCTGATTAGTCCATGATTGACAGAGACATCCAGTTTCTGAAAGGTATGATTGGGGGGCGGGACTATAGTCAGAGAAACTGGAGGAGCAGAAAAACGAGGGAGAAATGGAGAGAAGTAGACGCTGCAGTGTGAGTGTGCGACTGTAATTTGAGTGGCAAATAGCTACGAACAAAGACGAATATTAGACTGTAGAGACCCAGTGTTAGCCTCAGAAGTGTGGTTTTTTTTGGCTAAGAGTCTGCTGTAGACATTATGTAGGCTATCTCTGAGGTAACTTCGGCCGGTAGGCTAATTAGCATAGTATCTCACTGCTTGCTTGCCGTGTGTGTGTGTGTGTGTGTGTGTGTGGACTTTGAGGCCCGGACAGAACACCAGATAGCGCCCCGTGTGACCGGAAAAACATGGGTGCACCTCTGGCTCCGAGGGAGACAAGCCGTCTTCTTCATCAGCATCATCGTCATCACTGGTACTCATAGCTGCCAACTCTCACGCAATTGGCGTGAGACTCACGCAATTGACACTTTTCACACGCTCTCACGCCACACATC
>JAPMOB010242210.1:0-29498 GCA_029875015.1 Lepomis gibbosus
CACAGTAATAGGCACTTCACTCATTATCAGGCAGGACAACTGAATAGATATTACGGTACAATCTAATTTCCTGCTGAGAAATTTAGCTGGGACACTCAAGATTGGTAGAGATTCACTTTTTGGTAATGCCAGTTGACACATGGTCTCTCAGACTCCCAGACCCTAAATAGAGTTAGCTGCGTTAAGAATATTACAGGTTATGTAAGTGTCACCGGAGCCCTTGGGTTCAAATTGTGACCTTGGGGACATGTAATCCCTACAGTGGTATCTCAACACACCAGTCTGCTCATGGCTAGCCAAAGACGGAGCATCCCAGCTGTCCCCACAGAGCTCATACAGAATTCTGAATCATTAGAATTCTGTTACAATACAATGAATGAATGTGTTAATCTTAGCTGTTATACAGAATAGAACATCTAATTTAAATCTATGGATCCATGAACATAAAAAAGTAGACAGACGAAAACATTGTGTAGTGTCATGTTCATTTCACATTTGGTTTCTGTCTTTGATCTAACTCTGTGGTATTATGGTCTGCAGCATTTTTGAGTTAGATTCCCTGTGAGGACAAAATGTGGTGAACACACCGTTTACTTCTGCAACAGTATTCCTTTTAACTTCCTGTGTTTTAGCCATATCTTACCAGAGGTCAGATATGGACAGACAAAGTCAGTCTAGACTAGCTGGTGAAAATAGGAGAGCATTCAGCAGCCAATGAGGCAGAAGCTCCCTCAGAATTGATGGAGACCAAAGCAGAGCTAAAAGAAGAGTGATGGATTTCATAAGGCCATAATATGTCAATGCTGTGTTTATAGCTTCTTCTTCTTCTCCCAAGTGAGCAAAAAAAATCTATTAACACCAGTTTAAGGAATCATATCTCCTTCTAAAATCAAGTGCATTTAACCTAAGAAATGAATTTAGATTAGACTGTCCATGGCCTGACAACTTGTTTATTTGGCACTGCAGTACTTATTGGCTACACAGCGGTATATATGCACTGTTATGATGAACAGCCAAAGATGACCAGTACAAAGTGTTGAGAGGGGACAAAATCAAATGAAATGAATGTGATTACCTAAAGATTTTAGTATGATGAAATTGATCCAGTAGACTCCTCGATAGCAAAACACAGCTGCTTATAATAATAGTTAACACTAATGGTTTCAAAAAGATAACCATAATCAGTTTTGGTTTTACAGCTTTTACCAAAATTATTTATTCAAGAGTTCAGCTAGTTCTTACCTTCATCTATAGTTGATAAAAAATAGTTGACACTGTAGGAAACACCCCTGTGTGGAGTTAACATCTCAAATCCAAGCACATATTCCATGCTCACTTATTAGCAACTATTTGTATGTGATGTTGCTGCCAGAGATCTCCACTCAAAATATTTAGAAACGAAACATTCACATAATGAGGAACATGTGAAATTGTTAACTGCCCTGTTCTCAGTTATTTGCATGTGTCTTTTAACCCCCTTCCCCTCCACTCTTTTCTCTCGCACTCTGATACATGGGCTTGTGTACATGTGTTCAGGTCACATGTTTAAGTGACATACGTTTATGGATATTTTCCCCCATTATCTTGAGATGTTTAAACAAAATCAATGTTTCTTTCTCTCTCTCCAGTTCATTCCTCCAGGGAGCCTGGTTGGCTGGAAGGGACTCTGGATGGACGAACAGGACTGATACCAGAAAACTATGTGGAGTTTTTATAGTCCAGGGCCAAGGAAAAGACGCGAACTGGACGATATTTGACCGGAGTTGACCAAACTGGACTGTAGAGTACTAGATTTGACCGCACAAGTTAGAATATTAGATAATAAACTATACAGGACTGGGCCATTGTTAACGAGGTCGCTGTTGTCTTGACTAGACTGGGAATTGAAACTGGACCAAGAAGATCCATGTCAAATGCATATGATGCAGTAATGAAGCAGACTGTGGAGAGACCCATGAATTGCACTGGAGAAAAAAAAATCCCACTGTGGTTTCCGGCGGTTATTGGATTAGTGTGGATGACTTCCCAAGTCTTGGTGAAGATGATGTGGTAATGATCCTGGAATGTGTGTGTGTGTGTGTGTCTGAGAGAAAAGTGGGTGGGAGGGGAGGGAGGGTTAGGCTGGGTTGATAATTCTGAGCAGTGAGGCTTGTGATTTTTCACTCCTTGCTTTATGAATCTGAACTGCAGCTTCAGCATCTCCTATTTTTATCATCTTCCTGCAGAGATGATGGAGATGATGACAGAGAACATAATACAAAGCAAGTGGCCTTTAACTTTGGACTTGCTAGTTCACCTCCCTGTTTGAATGATTGCTAATCCCGTTAAAGGGCTGGAGCTTTTAAAGCGGATTTAAATGATTGTTTTTTGTTGTATGGCTGAAAATATGTTTACCAGCATTCGCTATGGCGGCCGGGTAATTCCCCAGGACAAGACTCAACCTGGCTTATGTTTCAAAGCTCGAGTTCAGCTGCAGGCGCCCCAGGGCAGATCAGCACAGGATGAGGTCGCCTTCTAAACAGTTCACCAAAAGGTGAGCATTGGGTTTATATTTATTTATAATGCCTCTCCCTGCAGAGCCCTCACAAAAATGTGAAAAATTTCAAACAAGCTCCACAAGCAGATCAGCGGTTTATGATGACACGTAGGAGTGACAACTGATTCCTACTGGGTAAAGCAAGCCCAGCTGTGAGGCCTCACTCTGCTTCTCCAGCTTAGATTTTTTTTGGGACTTTTGGAAATAGTTGAATCCATTGTCGTGTATAGTGTCGAGTCATGTGCGCTCTATTTTAATCAGGGTGTTCTTTTTCAACCTGCAAATGATTGATCATTTATTTTAAACCTGGATCTTTTTCTCTTAGATTTAAACCATCATGTGGATTCAATCCAAGGTTGTTTTTTACAGTAGATGCTCTAATCTTCGACAAAATGGAGTGAGAAAAAGACTAAAGTTATTTCAAAGTCAAAATATGACACATAGTTGTCTGTGTCATGTATGTCATGACCTAATAATGTAATTAACTGTAAAGGACTGACATTTACGGTTTGACAGGCTGTCATTCATAAGTAAATGAAATGCAGATGTGGTTTTCAGAGAAGTGCAGACATTTGAAGAAGAGAGAAATCATACAATTTTCAGATATGTATATGAAAGCTGGTCTGCTTTGGGGCTTCACTGAATGTTCTCATTTCATGAGTAAAGCTGAACTTTTTTTCTTGAACCACTTAGTGAACGTCTGTATTAAGTTTTCTGGGGGTGAAAAATTAGTTTTTTGTTGAATTTTATTTTTTCTTTTAGGACAGAACATATAAAGAAAATCAAATGGGAGAGGAAAAAAACTTAAATGTGAAATAAGACTACTCTGTTCATTTCTGAACTTCTTATTTATGAGATTTTCTAAAGGCGTAATCCTGAACTGTATTCATTGAGGTGGTTTATCAACATTGTAAATATATAGCATTTGATAAGGTATAATTTTTTTAAGTATGAAATTTTATATTTTGTATTTTTAGCATACTAACTTATTCCTTAATCCCATCTTTGTTGCTCAGATTTTGTATCATTTAAGTTTATCTACAGCCTTAAATATTCTTTTAGATGTTTTGGTGAATTGACATGATTGTGCAGAATTAAAGATAAATGTTCAACAGCTGCAAGTGGGCTCTTTGATTTTACTCACAGATAGGCCTTTCTTTCTCTAACACTTGTAATAAATATGCGCTGTTGTCTTGCCACTCTGTCCTGTACTGCAGGAGCTCAGGCCTTTTTCTTCTTTTAAAGGAAAGTTAGTATGCTTAAAGTTAGATGAGGAGGTCGAAGTCTAACTCTCTGAAGCTCACTAATTAACACATCTCATTTTTTGTAAATACGGCAGTGGTGAAGTTTTAGAAGGAGCTTTGTTTATATAACTATTGACAAACATCAGTATATTCATCTGCTCTTCTGCGTAGCGTCCCCACAGGATGCCTGGCAACCTCGTGATGACAACAAGACTCTTGGAAGTCCCTACACCCAGCTGAAGTAGTCCCTGGACGTAATCCCTCTATAAATACCCACAGTTGTCTTGTAACATTTTAACTTGCATAGGGATTAAACAAATGAGATTCAACCTTTTATTTAGTGAGCTTTAGAGGTGTTGATAATTTTGAACTTTGGACAAAGACGGGCTAGCTGTTTCCCCCTGCTTCCAGTCTTCATGCTAAGCAACGATAATTCCCTCTCAGTGGTTAAGTCAAGTGGATAAGCCAAAATGTCCAAATATTCCTTTAAATTATCAATTTTACACTTAAGGACAGGTAATTACCAACATTTCCAAGTCATTTTCCATAACTGAGATCTGAGAGAAAAAAAGAAAAGTACTGGAGCTGAGCGCTGAAAAACAGGAAATTTTATTGTGTAAGATGTTTGAACTAAATTTTTTTCTGAATTTCCACTTTCAACAAGTGATGACAAAAATCATCATCCAAGTTGTTATCAACACGATTCCAAATCCAATGTCAAAGAACAACACAGATAACTTAATTCAACATTTAATCAAATATGTGAAAATATCGACACTGACTACAGAAGAGGTGTAATGCGTAAAACAAACTCTTGTTTTTTTAAACAAACATTTTATATATTTTTTGTTTGTCTTTACATTGGATTACATTTACATAACTGAAATACGAACAAAACAGACTTCAGTGAAAGCCATAGCCATATGTACCAGTGAAACATGATCTGCCCTTTATCTTTAAACAATATTAATATTTTAATATTTGCATGTATTTTATACAAAATAGACTTTATCAACTAGTATGAGGGTAGTGCAATTGCGTCAGGCTCTGGTAGATTTACTTTTACATGGAGATTCAACTTTTTAATATCTCATTTTCTATTTAAAGTGACCAGTAAATCCTCAAAACAATATACATGGGAACCAAAGCCTGGACCTTTACAAAAGATTTCGAAAGACCATTTAAATGAAATAATAAGTACTAGAAGTTGGATAGTAAGTACTACTTAAAGTGTAACTGCTTGAATACTTCTGTTTGTTTTTTTTTTCTTTTCTGCTTTGGTCACTCTTTTACAACGCAAAAACCTCTACCAGTCTGTCTCACCACCCGTCCCTGCCTCCTTTCCCCTCGCTCCCCTATAACTTTAAAACACAGTGAGCATTCATGTAGACTTTCCCATTGACGCGTAGAATTTACATTTACTTCACAAGACAAACATGTTTAACACTTGCTAATGTATTCAACACGTCTACCTTTATCAAACACAAACCAACAAACAGAAAAATATTTACTTTCTTGACTCGTTCAATGTACAAAAAGGATTGGATAAAGTTATTCATATCAAAGAGGATCTTGCTGATGTATTCAAAATCGCAGAAAATAGTCTTTTTTTTACATAATAGATTCATCTCCAAAAGCAATGATATTTTTAAGGGTTTATCTATTTCCTGATTTGAAATCTTATTTCTATGGCTCTCAGTCTCCCTTTCGCAAGGCCTTTAGTCAAACATGAAGTTGAAAGGTAAAATAGGAGTAAAGATGTTATGTCCATGTAAAAATATTTTGTAATAATAGATACTGTTTACATTGCACTGGATATGTTGGCGCTGCTATATACACCTATGGCCATTTAGAAATTAGCAGGAATATGGTTACATCTACACGTTAAAGCTGGTTTTCTGAAGCACCGCCACCTGGAAACAAATGTAATACTATAGGCAAAAGTCACCCCAACAAATGGACTGTTTAGTCAATGAGCGGCATCGAGCCCATGTTCTTTACAGCACAAGGCCACCAGAATGAGTTAGCGGGTGAAGCTGAAAGCCTGCACTGTACATGAAATTACCCGGCTGTGAGTGACCACCCTTCAACAGAATGGGTGATTAAAAGCATGGTGCATTTTATTGAACAGTGGCTTGTATGCATCCTGCCGGGCTGTTAGCTGTAAGCAACACACAAATGACCGGTCTCTATGGCAACCTGCTACCTGGTCTGTTAACTGTCATTCAGAGTTAATGCGCTGGGGAGGGAAAAGTACCATTGAGAGTGAACAGCTGAAAATCTGTATGGTGGACATTATAGGCAGAGAGGCCTGGCAGTAACACAAGAAACACTGAGGAAAATAGAGCTGTGTCTGCTGAAAGGGGGAGGGGGGGGCGCTGTGTTTGTGCTTTCAGCAGAAGCCAATGTTCAAATGCGCTGTCAATGTATTTTTGCTTTGGCCATCATATAAGCTGGTACGAACATGTTTTCACATTACAGATGTACAAAATGCTGACCACCGCCTTGTTTGACAGCAGTAGGCATTACTGCTTGCTTTGCAGTTCTAAAAATACAATATTTTGTGCATCTCTGAAAAAGAAGTATCATACACTTACTTGGGTGATAACAATCAGTACTTTTAGGCTGGTGTAGGTGTGACGCGACACTATGATCTTTCTCACAAATGAGCACCCTCGAGCAAAAGTTACAAAAACCACATAGTGTGGAATGCCAACTGAATAGTTACCCTTCTTCACATCTCCAGGAAAAGACAGATACAGTAAAAACCTGCTATTACATTTGGCACTAGTGGAACAAGTCCAAGTGATGTAGTCACTCATAGCCTGAGCTTTGATTCAATAATTATTTGGACAAGACTGCACCTTCTTCCCAAAATATTTCAACATTAAGGGTGAAATCCTATTGAGAAAACCAAGGCTCCATCCTATATATGTGTCTCTATTTTCACATGTCATGTACAAAACAAATATATATGTGTATATATATTTATTTACCTTTTAAGCCCGATGAGCTCAACAACTTAACACCAGTTCCTGTTTGTGCAAACTTTAAGACAAAGCTGATTAAAGGGTATATTTCATCTAAAATGGTATTTTTTTGTCAATAATTTCATCACAAATAATATGCTTTTTGTTTACCTATCAGGAGTACTACATGGTGATGATAATTGTTTGAAAAGATGCCTGTAAAATTAAGATGGAATCAGTTCGTAAACAAAAAAGTATTGTGTTTATAGGTTTGAGAATTGTCTAACACTTACTGTGTTAGCTATACCTTATCTTAGAAAATCCAACCAGTCTAGCACTCCTGTTAGGTTACAACGCACATCAGGAGTTAGTTGCACACCTATTTGACATTGCTTTGATTTCTAAGGTGGGAACAGGCAGTCTGGATAGTCACTCCAAGAGGGGCTCCATGAAACCACATGTAAAAAATATAGTTGCATGAAGCCATGTACTAAACTAGAACCTCAGTATGAATGCAGCTGGCAATGAATGGACATTTTTGACTTCAAGACAGTTTTGTTTGAATAATTATGGCTTTACACCTTAGATGTTTTTTGAAAGGCTATTAAATTCTAAAACCCCCATTTGTGTGATTGCATCCGAATAAAAGGTGCATAAGAATATTTTGTTCTAATTAACAACTCACTGATTATTCCAACACCTAAACCCTAATATTTAAGTCAGTCAATCTACAGCTAAATATAAAAAAACACCATATACTCCTTATTTTAATTCCAGTGGTGTCCATATAGCACAAAGTCAGTTTCCTGCTTTTCACAAACTTGTTAAGAGGGAAAGTTTTTGGATAACTATTTGATTGGGGGTGATGCAGCATATTCATCGGATATACATGGGAAACAACAAACAAAATTTTCGTTTCTTTTCTTGTACTTTTTTGATCCTCAAACTTTTTAAGACCCTCAAAATTAAGATCTTATTATTTCCCACTGCTCCACACATTTCTCATCTATACCATATGTCTTTCTTACATGCATGTCTGGGGATCAGAATGGAGAGAGCTGCCCACATTAGAAACAGCAAAATGGAAGTTTGGAAAGAAAACAGGAATTGCCAGCATGGATAAAACTAAAACAGCAGTCAATCAAAGGATGTCAAGGTTATATTCTTATGCAAAAAAACCAACAGTTTCTAGAGGATGGCTATGAAGAGCTGTAAAAGCTAAAAGGCACTGGTTTTCCCTTCTCACGTACATCCTGTGTAAACATTTTGCTGAGTGAATGTGTGTCCGCATATACTTTGTATGTTTGTGTGTATGCGTTATTTTTCCATATATGGTCAGAAATGCGAGGCTGCATAAAATAAACAAAGAATATTCCTTAAACTGTTTTTTTTCTACTTCCATTGGTCAGGTATATAAATCTGATTTACGACATTTCAGAAAAGATAAGTGATTCACAACTGAAAATAGTTCACCCTCAATGTCCTTGGGTCCAGAAGAAAAACAAGATTCTCTCATATGTCAGAGTATGTTTCTAATTTGTCTGTGTTTTTATTTATCCCCTTCATCACCACCAGTCCTCTGGAAACCACAACAAGCGAACACTCACTACATTCTCTGCGCATTGGAGCTGGGAAGGGCAAACAGAGACAAGCTGGGCTGGTGAGCAGTAGGCTTGAACTTGGGGAGCGCTTCAATAAGTTGCTAATCTGGAGAGTTGAACAGTATATTAGGTGTCATATTGAGGGAGGAAAGGTTCTTCTAGGTGTTGGCCTGTCAGTGAAAACGGCAACAAAACACTGGAGGCAGGCAGAAGAGAGTAAGATGCAGGCTGCCACCAAAAGAAACAGCATTAGAGACCTGAGGACAAGGCTGTGGACGGAGGAGGGGGCTCGGGAGCTTGGAAAAAAACAAAAAAACAGATTGCCCAAAATGCATCCTGCCCGCTAGACATTTTCTTCTTTGTTAAGAGGAAGGGCTAAGGGTTGGCGGTAGGGTGTCCTACCGTAGTTTGGCCAAACCTGGGAGCAGATTAGGAGGCGTGACACCACAGGTATTGTGCTCCGAGAGTCAGCTGAACAGCTGAGGCCCTGGAGGGACATGGCAGAATTCCTAGAGGGTGCAAGGGGTAAACTGAGGAGTCGAATCAGAGTGATGGTGGAGGCAGGACAAGCAAAGGCTTAGGGCTCGGGGCCAAAGCTTGGGACCCCAGAGAGGTACACGGACAGGGCAGGATTTAAGGCATTGCTTCACAGTTATAAGGCAGTCATTTCTGATGAAATAGCAGAGGCTTGACGCTCCCGTCTTTGAATTTTGGTATCTGGTTGGTGATGATCTCTGCCAGCATCTCCGGGAATTCCACGCTGAGGGTTTTATTCACAAAGGTGTAGAAACAGATCTGGAGAAGACCCTCAACCATCTGGAGGAGACATTCGGGAGGGAGAGAAACAGACAGATTAGCAAAATATATATATTTTTTTCAATTTGCAGGATTACTTTTAAATTAGTCTCAGGTCTAATATACAGTAGGCCTTCTGCAATAAAGAGGCTTTACAGAGAGCAAGATTTAGAGTGCCTGTACCAGATTTGCCTGAAACATAATGCACTTAGTGGGATCTGTGAGTGTATTTTTTAGGGTTTTACACTAATCTGCATGGTGCAGGGAACTCAGTGGAACTCAACAAGTTATTGATGGACTTGAACTACAAGATATGAAAGAAAAAGCCTGTTGTGAAAAAAATAAATAAAAGGAAGCCATGGTACACTTGGAAAATGCTAGACATGTCTGTTTTCCATGTTGCAAATCCTATATAGAACAAAGAAGAGGAAAACATAAAGCATGCAACACTAGTGTGTGACTGTGTTTTTCCAACCTCCTGCATGGAGTCCAGTAGCTTAGTTAGCTGGTAGAAACGCTGCCAGTTCTGACTAGCGTTCTCCTCTCTCTTGACGATGGCTTTTCCCAGCTCCTTGATGTATGTCATCCTGATCTCGTCAAACACTGCCTGGCTCTTCAGGCCATCTTTTGGTACTACACACATTCACAAACACAGAGAGTGACAGGCACATCAGTAGTGTGCAAGTTAGCTGGCAATGGCAGGATTGTGATTGGTAAAATAAAATCTAAAAATTAAAAAAAAATTGAAACAAAACATTGTTGAGTTAATTTGAGCTCTAAAGAAATCCACATTAGACCAAGAACACAACTTTGACAACTTTTATAAGAGTTAATCCCGTACATTGCTTGTGTACGTGGTGGATATCAACTTTTATTATGTCTATAACGTGTCTCTGCTCTAGGTGAGGAGATAACAATGAAGTAAAATGAGGGCAGTCTTAGTATCTTCAGTAGAATACAATAATGAGGTAGGATGTAGGTGTACTGATTCTAAATACTTTACAATGTAATACCGGTGTAATTTGCCATCTTGGCAGCTGTTGACGTAAACAGCTGATGGTGCACATTTAAACATTTGCGTCAGACTGAAAATCCATCAGTGATGTTTCTATTTGTCTTAGTCTGTTCTTTATCCTGTTCTCTGTTGCAGAAAAGGAGCACACGGCTTTAAAACTTCATTAAAACTTACTGTGTGGGACCCCAACAAAGGCCCTGAGGAGACACTGGCCAAACACACACAGATGCACGGCACGCACCTCCTAACACGAATGCTCTAGGCAGTGGAAAATATGCAAAACTAAAGGTGACATCGGTAGCTACCGTGCAGTGTGTTCCCTAACTGATGTGGTCTGGATGACAATCTAAGGGTCAGTAAACGTTTCAACACACCGCATAAAAAAATCGAACTCTACATGTACAGTGTATTTTAAAGAACACACACTGAGGATCGAGGATTTTCACTGTGCCGGTCGCAGCTAAAATGTCAAAAACCACAAACGGGTGAAAAACATCAATATGCAGTTGTCATAACAACGTCAACACATCACAGACTTGTCAGTCTGGCACTGGGCCCAGGCAAAGCCACAGTAACTGGCCTAGAGATTATGCAAAACCACAGAGGGCAGGACCAGTGTGAAATAGTGTCCTATTTACATAATCAGATAAATGGGAGATACCGCAGTGCTAGTGCTATCTGGCCTCTTCACTATGCAAGTTCTGGTTTGGCCGAGAGGCAATTTTTACAAGAGTAAAAACAAACGACCTTTCCTGCTCTCTACTCTGGATTATTTACTATATAACCTTTGGGTGTTATAGAAGAGAGCTACTATGAACCCACAATTATTTATTTACAATTATTAAAAATGTAGTTGTGCAGATGTTAACTCTGCTGACAGTAAAACTTTCTGAGCTTAACAGGTAGTTACATAGTAAATCAAATTGTCCCATAAGTGACTTTAATTTTCACTGCATGAGAAATGATTAAAACAGCTCAAACCAGTTGTTCTGACCTGATAGTTTGGTCCATCCCTGGGGGGATAAACACACGGAAATAGCCCTCAGGTACGAAAATGCAACCAAGGCTCAGTATGGAAATGTAATTTCCTCTCCATAACGAGCAAATTGCCTCTAATGTGCATCCTTTTCCAGAGAGTGAGGTGGAAAAAAGAAAGCTCTTCTCCTAGGCAAAGGGACGTTTACATAATTGGGAAAAAGTTTGATTCTGTAATATTTATTTCATGCTGTGTAGGGTTTTTCTGAAGATTTTAACGGTGGCAATTACATAGCTTAACTAGCATCCCACTGCTTTTATAACTGCATATTATTTTATTTCTTCAGAAAGAAAGGAAAGTGAGGGCTGCTGAAAGTTTTACCCATTTTTTCTCACTAGGTAGAGTCTCTCCTCCCTCCTCTGATCTAATCACTAATTTGTATATTTTAAGCAATTCAAGCAAATCACTGCCAACAAACCAAAATGCATTCAGAATAAATTTTGAATTTAACACTAAATGTGCTAAATCCAATTTTCACTCAGCAAAACTGAAATGATCAAAACTGAGGGAAAAGGGTTTGTTGCAATGAGGCTTTTCATTATGTGCTCTTATTTAGGCAATTTAGGATTGTGATGATCATCTGAAACGAGAAACAGAAAGTTGTACTCATTTAACTCTATGCTTTTTATATTTTTCAAACAAACTTTGGAAGCAAATCTGTGGTTATGAGTCAATGCAGCAACTGTTCATGTTAATGGGGATAACAAAATCTCAAACGAGTGTGACTACAGAAGATGAACAGAAGGTACTTTCGCAAAAAATGTTTTCAGGAAAGCTTAGAAAACTGAAGTGATAAGGTTGTTACAAAAGGCTAATTTCACCTTTTCACATACTTGCAGTGTTGTGTGTGAAGTGTTGTTATCCACCTTTTCACAAAATGCCTTTAGATGACTGCCAGAAAACTGACTTGGTCTTGTTACATAACTTGAAAGTAACAGCAAAAGAGTGAGAATTTGTGCTACAATCTGGTCTATGGAGTTTTATTTTAGTATTGACATCTCTTGTCTCTTATGAAAAGAAATGTGATCCTTAAGGAGACTCTTGAAAGAACTCTCTTTCAAGAACTAGACACTTAAAAGTGCCGATGAAAAGACAACATCAAACTAAACAATTGACTCATGACTTGATCCAAAACAAGCATGCAAAACATGCAGCGGTGCATTCCTAATTCTAATTTAACGAAAAGGAAACCCCCACTGAGTTTAGCACTGACGGATTCTGATCACTAAGAATGTGCACCCCCAACATGTTATAAAGGTGCTGTAAACAGACACACCACTTGCTGTTCATGCATTCAAGGCTTTTTATATAATTACAGCCATCAGTGGTGACTTTGAACAGAATCTTGGGACCTGTAGTTTCAAAATCCACTTGCCAAATCAACCAGAACTGACACCAGTCCTGGTGTAAGTGTTTTAATTGTAAAGTGATTTTGAGATCTCTTCCCAGAATAAATGCAGTTCGGAAAAACACTGCTGTGATTTTTTAAAGCCACGTGTGTTCCATTACCTGTACTGAGCAGTAACAGCACCTTCATGCACAGGTACTCATCATAGGACACTTGCAGTCTGACAAACTCATTACAGATCTTCAGCATCTGCTCGCACTGGTCGTTCATGAAGGGCAGCTTCATGCGCTCTCTGAAAGGAGGGAGAGGAAAGACAAGGAGTAGGGAGAATGTAAAGATGTGGGAAAGAGAGGTGTAGAACAGCGGGAGAAGAAATAGAGGAAAATGGAGGGAAGAGAGACATACAGATTAGACTTGAAACTCTTTCACGTTATTCAGTTCTCAGTAAACAGTCCCAAAAGTGAAGCACTAAACTGTGTAGGAGAAAACCGGAGAGTGAAATCAGTCGTGCTGAATTTTCATAATTTTCCTCACTTCCAGCCTACATTACTTTCTACCGCTAAAATTAATACAACACATTCTCTAGATACAGTATGTAGCCTTGGGTTTAGACCTTTCTATTCATTCTGAGTAACTGCAGTGGAATTGACAGTGACTTTTAATATCTATTTTTTTTTACCCTTCTCTTACATAGAGTTACATTGGGAGTCTATTGGGAACGACTTGTCACAGCTCAGGCCACTCTTTCTACGGATTTCCGATAAAGAGGATGAGCTGTTTGCAGGCTGTCAGTGACAAGAGCTCAGTGTTAATTGCACTCTTACAATTCACTACAAAGCAAAAACATTTACACTTTGAGCAAAATAACACTGCACTTCAAGGAAGTTCAAAATGGCCACATCAGTGGTTATTTAAAAACAAGAGCAATGACCAGAATCCCCAATAACTATATGGTCAATTGAAGTACTCAAGATATCTGACAATAGCACCAAAAATTAAAGTTATTGTTGAATAGCTTAATCAGAGTTTTAGTGGTGTTTACTTGTTCGTTGATCAAATATTTCTTGATTGAAATAATTTTGCTAATTTGTATATTGTGTTTAATTGAGGATTTTATAGAAAAAATGTGTTTATGTTCAACATACAATTGATAGTGAAACACAGTTAGGGAATCATATTGATACCAATATTGAACATTTTGAATTGAACCCATGGAGGCTGTAGTTGTTCCTAACTAACAAAATTTCTGCTCTGTTAAAACGAGTAGGCAAATAAATGTAATTATCCAGCACAAAGAAGATACTCATTTATCTAAAATATGGACAGTAAACTCTACTCATGATAGCTTTTCAGAAATACAACACCTAGTGGAATGGAGATTAGCTAGGAGAGGGAATGGGACTAATATCAAAGATAATGGATAAAATGAGACACTGTTGTTTTACATCCGTGAGTATTTAGAGGTACCATATTATGCTAATTTTCAGGTTCACAATTTAATTTTGGATGTCTACTAGAGTATGTTCACATTCTTTTTTTATGTTCAAAAAACACATAATTTTTCTAATACAGTCCATTACTGCTGCACTTCTATTCACCCTTTGTCTGAACGCTCTGTTTTAGCTCCTGCCTCTGCCTTATCCTGATTCCTCTAGGGACTACAGAGACTGTGGTAAGCACAGAGCCTTCTATGCACAATCAATTTGCAGCCAGTGATTCTTTAAGTAATGTGGCTTTGTAATTAACAAACGGCAGTCTTACCTGAGCTGACTCTGTGACTTTAAGGTAGCACAGAAGGTTAATTACTGTATAGTTCAGTATGTAATTTATGTTCTGTGGAGTTCTTTCCTATAAATATTTATCAATAAATCACCACCAATAGTCTTATAATTATTAAAACATGTTGTTTAATTTTTACGCTTGGAACACAACCCAACAGTTTACTCAGCTCTAGGGATTGAGCACCTGTGTACAGTTAGTACACTTAGAGTGAGGTGATAACATTTTTTTCATTTTTGTTTCAGCGCATTTGATTAATGATTGCTGTCGGACAAAGAAAATTTCAACAAATATGAAAAAGCTTCTGAAATGAATTGCCTACCCTAGCTTTAATCGTTCAATATTTGGAAAACACGCCTTTTCACTGTATTTTTGAGAGTTAGATAAGAAGATCAATACACCAGGAGGCAGTTAGCTGAGCTTAGCTTAATGATTGGAAGCAGGCCTCTGCCTAAAGTTGCCAAAATTTGTTAAAAAGTGCATGTATGTATATTTTTAAACTTTGGACAGAACCAGGCTAGCTGTTTCCCCTTGCCTTTAGATCGTATGCTAAGAAAGCCTAATCACCTCCTGACAAATAAGTGATTTCTAAACATGTCTAACAATTCCTTTAAAGCAGTGTTTAGAGCTAGATAGGTGGGTTAGGCCTGGGAACATTTGAGACACATTTTGAGGGATATCTCCTCCATCTCCTCATTTTAAATGTTCAGCCATGCGCTTCCCCTGAAAAACATGGTGTCACTGGCTGCTCATTTTTACCTGATTTAACATCTTAACTGCTAAATTTCAAGTGTATTGTAGATAGCTGGACAAGTGTGTAAGCCAAGTGATAAGTAAGCCATGTAAGGCAGACACCCTGAAATGAGCCAATGCAATGACAAAATTGGATGACAAAATGTTGTGCAAAAGGAAGGACTGCATAATTATACAACATCTAGCTGGAGTACGCACTGGTTGATGACGAGATCAGGGGCGAAGCAGAGCATGCTACCGTTACACTGCTCGTACGACCTCCAACCAAGACTGAAGGACATGAGGAAGAGCCAGGAGCACTGCAGCAATGTCATCTGGTCATCCAGGTGCAGGTTGCGGAAGCCTAAAAAAGTCAGGTAAAGTGGGTTAAAAAGGCGCAGACAGACTGACACAGAGGCACAAACACAGAACTCTCACACATTAAACAAGCAGCCGATGATATGACACAATTTAATTTCAGAACTTTGTTGTTCTTTAAACATTATTGGGTAGAGTAGCCAATATACAATTTCTGCAAATTTTTCAGTACAAGATTAACGTGTTATGCAGTTCAGTCACTTCCATGGTGTCAAAAATATAAAAGTGGACACGTGAAGGTCCTTTGCCATTATATTTGTTAAACCATGGCTTTGTTATGTAACCCCCTACCCCCCTCTAAGAGCCTTTCCTTACTATCAGCTATCTACGCACACACAACAAGATTGGAGCCAGATTTTTCCTCATCATACTGTCACATGCAAGGAAATCACAAAAAAAAGTTCTATGTTATGGTTTTGTTGAGAGATTTTCTCTCGGAATTCTGATCTTAAATCTATGTTGTGACCAATAGCAAAAATTACAGTGAGAAGAGAAAATCTCCAAGCAAATACTTGGAGCGATTATAAAGTCATGTGCCTTCTTTCTCATGATTACAAACTAGCATGGGTGGGTAAAATTCCAAACTCTGCGTTTCCATTTTTGTTTTTGTGGAAATTAAACTGGGTAGGCCTTCAAACCTGGCAATTTCCTTTTTTCTTGATGTTTATAACATAAATTCAAGTTATTTAGGACAATAGTAAAATATAAGTATATCCCTTTATGAATTGAATCCCAAAGCATTTTCTTTTGAAGGCATGACTTGATAGGAGTTTAAAACCAGTGGTATAAAACGGCAGCTAGCTAACAAGCTATGATAATACTGATTTACTCCTCTTTCAACATCCTCTCCTAAAACGTTATATCTTTAATGCACACACACACACACACACACACACACACACACACACACACACACACACACTTGGGACACTGTTAAGTGATCAAAAATAATGCAGGAATTGAAACAAGGATTTTTTTTCAAAACTATATGTACTCTATACACTCAAATAAGTCAAGATGACACTGACAATTGAGATAAAAAAGGGACACATTTTTAATAGCAGTTTTAACAGCTACCACTGCACCAGTTAAGATAACTAACTGGCTAAATGAATCAGCTAAATGATGAACATCAGCTACATAATGGCTCCTTCTTCGCTTCTCATTTACTGAATGATTTTACCTGATCAGCCTGAAGCTGCAGTCTAAATCTGAAGAGTCCTATTAAAGTTATCTGATTAGAGTAACATCTTCACACCTTTTCTAACCTCTATAAAGTCATATGCCTTCGTTCTCATGATTAGAAACTACAAGGACCACTTTGACATTGTAAAAATATGGTAAGTTAGCATGTTTCTTCAACAGTAACATCACATACTTTGCATTGTCTCACAAGTTAACTCACGGCTAGTGTTCCTGAGTTTCACTGAGGACTGAAATGCTAACAATGCTGACAAGCAAATGGTTGGTTAACTGGAGGGCAAAATTGAATGCTTTGTCACTGTGTACTAAATGTCTAGTCAAACTGCAAGTATTGTGTTGCACAACCATGGAAATTCTTCATTTAATTTCCCATCTAAAGGTGATGCAACTTCCTTGACCAGCTGCAAGTATTAAAATTAACAAGTGACTTAATTTTCCTTCAGTGACTTGGCTCATTTTACTACACATTAGTATAAATTACAAACTAGAGCTACTGACGGTGACACACTTTGCTTGAGCAGTGATATGCATCTAAGCCAAACCAAAAGGCAACAAATGCTAAGGAGCATTTTGTTACCTGGCAGTGACTTGGCCCACTTGACTGCAGAGATGACCTGCTGCCCCCCCAGCCTGTTGAGAGTGGTCATGAGCCGCGAGGAGGTGTCAGGCAGTGTGCTATCATAGCCCGAGTAGATGATCTCTGGCTCAATGGCCTTCAGCACAGACAGCATGGTGGGCACAAGCTGGGGCATGCACCTGGGGATGACTGCAACAGGCATGGTGCTGATAGGCTCTGATGATCCAATGGGACGCTGCACTTTCATCTTGATCAGCTTCTTGTTTTTCCTCGCTGGGGAACGGGGCAGGGCAGAGGAGAAAAAAAAGGAAGGGAAAGAGAAACAAAACACTGAGGCCGATTTTACAGACAGACAACCAACAGCATCCAAACAACAGAATCCAGGCAGTACACTAAGATAAAGATAAAAGTGATTTGTTAGAGATTAATAGATGATACTTTAATACATGGATTTAGTGGGGAGCCGTGTGTTTTGTCCAGAGAAGCGTGTACTGTATGCCAAACGTTTTCACATCAAGTCATACGTCATGTCCTGACACAAATTAGACAACAGACCCGGTTTTGTCCCAGGGTTCCTTATCTAATTTGATTTTTTTATGTAGATTTTTTCTTGTTTGTTTTGAGAGAGTATAAAATGTATGACCAAAGTAGTCTTACATTATTTAATTGTGTTATAAAATAAACAATTCCCCTTTTTGCTGGGGACCCCTAGAATCCCACTTTTAGAACCTGCTGTATGGTACATGTTATAGACTGCTTACAGAAGAAGGAGAAACAGACTGACAGATGTTCAACTAACAGAAGGTAAGATCCACCCAAAACAAACAACAAATTATCCTTTTCATCATGAATTAATCTGACATGTTTCTCGATTCATCGATTATTTATTTGGCATATTAATATCAGAAAATAGTGATCCATCACAATTTCTCAGAAAGACGAATGTCCTGTTTCATCTGAAGAACAGTCTAAAACCCAAAGATATATAATTCACAGAGACATTGTTGCAATTACACTTAAGTATCCATCACAAACATTGACAAACAAGACATGAAAGTAGCCAGATGTGTGAAACATACACGTAAACCTCACTTCAGCCTAGCCTCAACTGGTCTCAGTACTTTTTGCATCCTGGTTAAGGCCCTCCCCCATTTTGCCTGTACTGCACCTTACATTTTTACCGGGGAGGGGCAAACAAGTGATTGAAACAACAAGTTAACAAGTTCATTATTTAAAAATAACAAGAAGATAAACCGACTTTCACAAATTTGAAACAACGTGCACTCGTTTTAGCAAACCTGTCCACACTTTACAAGGTAAAACCTTTCCATTTCTCAGAGGAACATTTTTGTAATGTTCCATTTCCTCTTGAGTGCAGCAACAGCAATGGCAAATTGCTGTGTTTTTGCACACAAAATGTAGATTATGTGGCATCATTTTGACATTTTCTCCCACTAAATGTGCAAAACATGTGAAGGGTTGAGAGGTTACCATGAAATGGTAATGAATGTTTTCTACTCTGTACCTTTTTAAATTTCCTCTCCTGGCGTTTCTATGGCAACTAAGAGCCTCTCTGGTGGGAGTCTGTCTGCTGATGTGCTGACATTCATCAAATCCCTCTCTCTGTCTTCCTGTCTGACAAAAACCTGGACAGTTTACATGTAATTTCACTCACTACTGATTTGTACAAAGTACCAAGTGTGGTATCAAGTATCAAGTTCCAAGCACTTCACCTGTTGCTTCCTATGTCCATCTTCCTAAACCTCAACACAGCACAGAGTCCTAAACACTAATCCATTGAAGCAGAATCAGGTGAAAGATCACCAGGTGATCCAAAGCTGTGGACCTGGGACTTGACAGTGGATTATGCATTAATCAATGTGTGAGGTGGTGGCGCTCTCTCATTCTGGCCTGGCCTCATTTAGGCCTGCACATTAGCACACGTGTACAGAACAGCACATTCATAGACAATGGCACACACAATGGAAATGTAAGTCAGATTTGTTGTGTTGGAGTAACATTAGGCATTAAAGTCTTGCTTGCAGTTCGATGATTTCAGAGTAATCATACCTTAACAATAATCCTATGACACAGAATTATTAAATACTGTCTTCTCCAATTTTATACACCCAGCAAAAACATTTGGCGCTCTTTGGAAAAAGCAAGCAACCAAAATAAAATCACAGAGCATTTATAATATAATATGACTGAACAAATATCGACTCTCTAAGAAGTTTGGGAAAAGACAGGGCATATAAAGTGAATACTGTGAAAATTAAATAAATGTGATTGTATCTTCTGCCTTCTAAAATACATAGTTTTTTAATGGTTGGAATGCTACTTAAAGTAATAGGCATTATGTTATGGGAGTATATTTTTCTCAGACTATTACTTCAGACAGAGGTTGTGTGACATGATATTTGACCCAATGTGACTTGCCCTTGTTCCATAAACTTGGGTGGGTTTGGTGGCTTAAAAGAAACCAGACATACAGGAGGTAGTGGAAAGAGTGGGTGGCCAGTGACATAACACTCGCTCAAAGGGGAATTTTAACAAGCCACTACTTAAAGACACATTAAAATTAAAGTATTCACTGTTTTACAGCCTCTCAGTTTCCAGTGATTGTGTGCAGGTAAAATGCTTTTTGGGCCAGTTTGACTAACGTAATGAACAAGGTAGGTGCAAAAGATTCTTTACAGCCCAGCTCCATTCCTTTGGGCTTAAGTGAAACCCACCCATCATATAAAGCTGCACTTGACCATTGTTATAAAGCATATAATGTAGATCACAGTAGGTGCAGGAGGTGTGAATTTAGATGTCATATGGAAAACATTTTGGTTAAGGTTTCATTTCTTCCTCATCATACGCCTCCTTATCTAACAACATGAATGACGAAGTTGTGGGTGAAGACTACACAGCTACAGCTCCATATTGCTCTACATTTGCCACACCCTTTTTTGGGCATTACACTTGCCAAAGAATTCCGTTTTGGTTGGAAATACCGCTCATTACGAAAGCTAAAGCCACTCTAACTGCTGTTTCACTGACTTTAAAGTCAGTTTTAACAAGGCCTGGTCTGATTTAAAGATGGGTCAGACTGTATACCTTCTAAGTTCATTCCAGCTTGAAGACATTTCCTGAAGCGGCAGGCTGGGCAATTCTTCCTCCGGATTTTATCGATGATGCAGTCATTTCTCCCTGCACACAGGTAGTTGTGCTGGCCTGTACAGAGGAGAGGAAGAACAAGAAGAGGGGGGAAAGGGGAGACATATTAGCTTGCTAAGAAGGCTTGAGAAGGATTAGCATGAGCAGTATGTATTATGACCACACTAACCACCTGCTGATTCTACAATAAGCCTCACAAGCCTGTGGCATCCCTCTAGTGTTTAAGGCTTCATTTCTTTAAGCCTGCACTTGGAACACATGCCACAATCCATGATTGTGTACAAAGCTCTTTCAGCCCAACAATTAGTAGTGGTTCACACGGTCCACATTTATATTGTGGCCCATTTACTAGAGTAGTTAGATTGCAGACAATGAAATCTTTACCTTTCTGATAACAACTCTTTTTTTACCCAAGTATGAATGCCTTACATGATTAGGGTGCAGGAAAATAAACCAGAGATGAAACTATTATTAGATTAATTTGATTTGAAAAAGAGGCAGCAATAGATATTTGACCAGAGGGAGGAAATTATGTGACTGCGCCATCAAACATTTTAAGAGTAATGTCTGTGGGTGATACGCAAGCAACGCTATTCATGAGAAACGGCCTCGACCATGATTTTAACAGTTTGAGATGATAAAAGATAAAGCCGGTTCTCCATTTCCGTTGTTGGAAACAAATGTGATAAAAAGGCCAAAACAAACTATGTGTCTCTTTACTCTCCAACTTCCCTACTCTGTCTACGGTTCACAGCCCCAAGCCCGTTGGTTCCTACATATCCTATATAACAAAATAAAAGTTTGTTAGTCCCTTCATGCTACACACATAACCTTACAGATACTATAGGCTATATATAGTTATTTATTTACAAAGGCCATATACATACACCTCATATACACCCAGAACATTCCACAGAGCATTTTTTAATTTGTGTCTGGGCTGAATGTAGCAGCAGCAAGATGATAATATGGTCTCATCTTCACGTAGAAAAAGCCTGACTTTGGGAAAGAGGGTCCATCTTAAAAGGGGCAATATGTGGTTTTCAGCAGTCACTAACGCTGCAGTTTTAAGATTACAATAAGGTATGTGATTGTTCGCTTTCTAGCTTGAGCAAGCATAATACAAAACACAAACACTTTCATATAGTAGATCCCACAATAGACGCGGAAACACTGGCATGTTGGCTGTAGCTTTTCAAACATACATGTTCAGGCTCTGTTACGTCAACATTCCCGGCTCATACAGTGCAGCGCGTCAGCATATTGGCAAAATACTTCAGGAAAAAAGGCAGTGTGAAAGCAGCTATAGACAGACACTGAGATAGCTTCATACAACATGCTGGAAACTCAGGTAAACTTCCGGGGTTGAACTAATCCATGCTCATTACATAATAACATTACATTTACTGCACTGAGCCAATGTGATACATCAGTGTCTGCTTTTAGTAACTAAGATTTTACTATTTGTGTATCTTTCACCAGAGGCTCAGCAATGTGAGCACAGCTAAATGTATTGGATGATAACGAAGCAATTAGTGAGCTAGACTGAATATTATAATGAGATTGTTGCCACACTTAATAACAGTTAGACCACAGTAAGTAACATTACTACAGTCAATGTTTCTTCCTCAGTGTTGTCGCTGTTATGTTGCATTATTGTATATTATGATGGTCACCTAAGTTATAGCGACTGAGACAGTGGCGAAGCTGTGTACCTGAGTATTGTAAAACATCAATAAATCTAAATTGAACATTAAGAAGCATACGGCGGAAAATCTGTGCTGCATCAAGGCTGCATCAAGGCTAGTATAAACAAATCACTACACATTTGGTTCGTACCGTTAATTACTGTTTATATCATAAAGAAACATAATTTCTTGCTGGCTAAAATCAACACCTTGACATAATACCGGTGGTACACAATACCATATGTAATGTGGATCGCATTAGCTGGTGAAGTAATGTAGAAAGCGAGCTTACGTCCCTCTCTCTGTCACTGCAGCCTGTCTGATGTTGACTGTTTTCACAGACATCCTCTGATTCCCGTTTGGCCTGACAGACATCATCACATAAAGCTTTACTGTTGTTTTGCATCCTCAAGTGGAGTTTATGTTGGAGTTAGTGTTGGAGTCTGTGTTGTGCTGGGAGCCAGTTTTTTTATTGTTTTAATGGACTGCAACAGCAGACCCACATCCCAACCCAGTGCCTTCACATTAAAAGCAGAATATTCGCTGGAGCAACAGAGAAAACATGACTGTGCATTTCTAAATAAGGTTACAGCCTATAGCCAATAAGGCAGTGAAATTATGATTTATTAAAAAGTGACTCAATTGAAAGACTACCTAAAGCCCATTTAACTGTGTTTGAGCACAAAGCATCATTGATGCTTAAACACAGAGTCCGCCTCCTCGCATCTTGCTTAAGTAAACATACAAAAAACACTAATGTAAACTACTGTGCAGCTGTGATAAAGGTTTAAGACTGTGAGTAGTTCATATGTGATCTTCACGGCTGACGGGATTTGCTGTTCCAGATATCAACATAATTTTTCAGAAGCCTGGCAATAAATTCTGCTTATTTGTTCATTATGCTAATTCTGGGAATTTCTTGTGCTTTCTTTCCATCTGTGTCTTCTCTGTGCTGATATGAAGCTGTGGCGCTGTCACCACCTCAAGCCATGTCACTTAAGTGGAAGTTGCCTGTGTGTCTTGCTTTAAGCCCATAAAGTACTTGTGTAGCAGAGCCTCAGGAATGTCACATGAATCTTATCTTTCTAGCATCAACACATTATTTTGGGATCAGACTGAGACATAATCAATAAAAGACAAAATCAAAAAGGGATGTCCTTTAAAATCATGCCAAGCACCCCATGGTCATCTGTTTATGTTTTGCTTTGACAGTCGTTCTAAAAAACCCAACTGTCATGATTACCTAGAATCACTTCAGATGTGCTAAATGAGTCATTTACCCAACAAAGGGTTAGGGGAGGAACTTCACATCTGCTGCTGAGATCATAAACTGTAACACCGTGGAAAACAGACCGTAGGCAGTGATTTGCAAAGGCTCGTCACTAAGCATTATCTTCCAGTGAAAATGATTCTTGTATGGTTTTGCCACATTCTTCCGTTACTGGTCACTGTTAACAGGAAGTCAGCAGGATTGGAAAAAAAAATCCAGTAATTGAAGTTATCACACACGCAAGAGATTTCAATCTAACTCAAACATGCTGATTTTGCACAGCAAACTTAATCGAAGCTGCCTTTTACGTCAAACCATCCACAGGTGTTACAGCTAGCTTCATATTCTTGTCATGGCCTTTAATAAGTTATTATTTAAAAATACTGGATTCCTAAAAGCAGACTTTCTGGTCTGACCGAGAAATGCACGGCATGCTGAAATGCTATGCAAAGGGCAGAAAAAATAAGACCACAAAACAAACAAACAAAAAAATTTTGTTGTTTTTTTTCCCCCCTATGTATAGTCACTTATTGATTACCAGGTCGATAGATGATCTTTGAGCTTTTTCATTTTGAGCACTGCAATGGCCATATCACATTACTCCCCTTGGCAATGCATTGTTCCATTGAAACATTTTAAATTCAAAATCAAGTCTTATTAAAGGTCATTTGCCCCTTGTGGGTGACTAAATTATAGCATGTTCCCCCATCACTAATTACTGTAGATTTTGAGAGGTAAAGTAAAAGTTTTGAGAGGTAAAGTAGTAGCCTGTTCATTAGTCACATCTTCTATAATATCATTACTCATAATAAAGCAGATCTACACATCTTTTACACTGAAAGGTATGGCAGATACAATAAATAACTGTATGGAAACCATGTAACGTGAGGTCTTCATAGTCTTGAAACTTGGCGCTCTATTCTAAACTGATAAAATATCATCACCCCAAGATGACACAATAACTGTTTAACTTGTTCTGCCACTCACCAGCAACCCTACATTTATTGCACACACACACTTAGAAGTTTCTGCATGACCGCAACACAACATCATTGGGTGAAACAAAACTTTATATAAAGTTAACAGAGCCTTGACAATGTGCCCTTTGGGACCATAAATATTATTACTGATCTTGGAAATATCATGTGTTTGATGCAGCTTTTTGAACTAAAGGGCATTCAATAATATTGCTGGCACCGTGTCAAAATAATACAGTACAGTGTGTAATTGGTTATCCTGAGGGGCATGTCCGCTCAAGTTAAAACAATTTCCCGTTTCATGGCAAAACATTGTAATTCAACACCATGCCACAGACACGCCCTTCAACAAAACCTCACTGTTAGCATAAATTTTCATGGCAAAGATGTTTGGACTGCACCGCGAACATTTAAAGTCAATCCTGTCCAGGAAGGGTTTTTTTTAAAAAAATGAAAAATACACTTTTACTTTAAAATGGCTGACTTCCTACTGGGTTTGAGGTATAGCTCCTAGAGGCATTTTTGTGTGTCTTGGGATGATACATCAGCCACAAACTTGAAGCAAAAAAGTAACATGGGTCTCCTGCATTGAAATTTTGTTTTGTTTTATTTCTGCGTTAATGTTATCCAGTGTTTAAGATGCTCATCTAAAGCTAAACTCATTTTCAATCTGTGCAATATAATTACAAACTATTTAAAAATATTTTTAAGTGTGTATTGTATCTGAGGCAGTTAATTTTCAATATTATTTTGTCCACCTCCAGTTTGCTCACAAATTAGTGTATTATTGAGCATAATACAGCAACCTAAATAGCACCACCAGCCAACACTGAATCTGGGACATCGAGCAAATGATTAGCTCAGCTTAATGAGGTTTCAGAACAGCAGCATGTTAAGTTGAAGGTGACTGAAGCCAAATAAATTCTGTAAACAAGATGGAGCAAACATGTCAGTATACAGTATGATTTGTACTTTAACATTGTTGGAAAGACTTAAGTTAATAGTATGGACTAATATAACTGTAACAAAGCAGTGTTGTTACTTATTCATATGTATAAAACCTATGTTTATATTAATATAATTGGAAAAGGTGGATCTTCTTTAGACATTTGTCAAAATCACAGAAAGAATCACCTTTGAAACAAATAATGATATTCTACACAGACAGGAAATTAATCTATTCATAGCAGCCCAGGAACTGCCAGTTGCAGCCATCGCTGATATCACAGGAAGTCAATGCAAACAATGGCATAAACAGCCATCTGTGGTGTCAAAAGTGGCAGCTGAATCCCACTGATACTCTCTCTCCCTTATCCTGCCATGATCTGCTACCATGGGCCTGGTTGGGTTTGGAGCTAACACTAGCATGCAGGACTACAACTAATGAGTATTTGCTCAGTGTGCCAGTGGTTAGCACTGTCAACTCACAGCAAGCAAGGAGCCTCCAGCATTTGAACCTGACCAGATCCTTTCAGCAACAATTAGTAGTTACTTAATCTGACTGTCTGTAAATTTAAAATGAAGCAACTCCATTTATGTGTGAAAAAATAACCAGCAAATGTTTGATATTTTTGCTTAACCAAAACAATCAAATAACAATCTGATAACATGTGAAAAACATTCTTTTAGTTCTGATAATTGATTATAAACTTAAATAAATATGCCCAGTCTGTTTATGTGTTACTGTGGGATAGAATTCACATAAAAACTTTGCAGATAACTCAAGGACTTACAACTCATTAAAATATATTTTTTTAAGTACATATCATTTTAAAACATGTAAACACTTTCTCCTACACAAAATATTTCTCTCTCAATCAGTAATCACAAGAAACATGAGTTATTTGTACTTTTAAATATGTATTTAGCCTAAATACTTAAACTATAAAACTACTCACCCAACTCCTTACTAAAGTCGAGAAGAGGAACTTATTTGGCTACTGTCTTTGATACACCCAACCCAAAAATAATGTTAGCTGACATGGAGGAAAAACACTGCACTGCAGAAAATTATGAAGATCTGGGGAGGACTGTAGCACACTGAGCTGTGGAAACCACCGTGGGCAGGTCTGTTTTACTGTAAAACAGTTCTTTAATATAGAAATTCCAATTTACAGATTATTTTAGGTAAAATTCAATTAAATTCAAGTCAATTTTATTTATATAGCGCCAAATCACAACAACAGTTATCTCACAGCGCTTTTCATAAAAGAGCAGGTCTAGACCATACTCTGATGTTATTTACAGAAGCCCAACAATTCTCAAAATTGTTCCTTAGAAATGAACAAAACAAATAGTTTTGTTAAGAGTTACTTGTAAGTATAGTTAAAAAACAGACAGGGAAAGAGATTATATTGACAATGTTAGATTTACCAACTGTTAAAACATAATATTTATGGTATTAGACTCAAGTGTGTTCCCTATTATCTAGTTGAGATATCTCTGTTATTAAGAGTAATTCAGAAATTCAAGGTTATGCTTCTGAACTGAAAATGTCCAAAAATCTGTCTCAGACACAATTTTTATTTGAATTCCCCACATCTAACAAATAATTATTATTCCACATCAATGTCCACATGTCACCCACTTTGGTTTATTTCTTGTAACTCCATTTCCTGACATTCATGGGAAACTAAAGTCAAGAACTTATTCTGTTTTTTTTATGTCGGCCTTCCTCATTGCGTAAACACATTATGAACTTCTTTATCATCGCTTTCCAGTGAAAACCATGTAAACGAAAATGTGGTGATTTTTCAGATAAACTGAAGGATGAAGTGATCCCTCAGTTTATCAGATTATGGGTTCAGAAAATTATACCTTTTAAGCTAAGTAAACCATTTAACAACCAAATAGATTACCTGATAAATGCATAGTCATGAATCATAAAGCTAAAAACAGGGCGTTGTTCTTTGCTCATAAAAAGCTGATGTTTTACAGATACACGGTTTTCACAGGACAATGACATCATGTACTGTAGACTACAATTGTCCAGTTCAGTTGAATGGCCTAACTAAAGGTGTCAGTAGAAACAGTGAACCATACAGAGTGAATAACACACATGAACAGCACAAGAATAAAAAGTTGAGGGGGTCAGATCTCCAGTGGTTAATGTGGGTCAAGTGCAAAAGCAAGGCCTAATTAGAGACAGCATGCCATTGAAATTGTTGGATGTACCACCTGTGAGGATGATGAGGTGGAGCATTCCAAGCAGCAGAAATTGAAGAGCACAAAATCACTCACAGGCAATTTACGCTGACTTGAATTACCAAATCGGAATATTTGCATGCATTAACAGATAGTTGGCAGAAGAGGCCATGCTTGTGTCTAGGCAGATTGATCATATTTCAGTGCTGAAGGAATACAGGGACATGGGCAAATCAGAGTTTATAGTTTTACCATCATCATCATTATCATCATCATAATTATAATTATTGTTATTATTGAAAGTGAATTTATTTACCATCTGTGTTTTGTCGTGCTCTCCATCCTTCACCATAGAGACAACGACCGTAGAATGGAGAGGGGGGGAGAAAAACAAAAATAACAGATGTAACTTTCTCTGTGCTACTGAGGCAGCTCTTTTCAAGATAAAACGTGCACTTCAGTTTTTAGAGCGTGGCATTTACACCAGCATGTAATAAAAAAACTGATAAGCTAGATTACAGAAGTCAGGAATCATACAACTCAACAAATGAACTGAAACAGACTGTCCAGCTCAAATCACGTGTTCATATTTATAACTTTACAATTCTTTCTCTATTACTCTTTTTATACATACTTTCCAAATTAATATAAGATTAATAATAAATTTCACTGCATGACCTAACATTCAGCCATGATTTCCGTAAAGTTAGTTTAGTCACTAACTGTATTATTTCACTAGCAACGTTAGTTACAGATATAGAGGAAACTGACAAATAGAAATATGTAGGAGCAGAATGAAAGAAATGGACAAGGCTGCCGGACTGCTAACTGGGACCTGAGTAGGAGAGATAAGTGGGTCATATCTAGGGCTGCAGCTAATGATGATTTTAGTATTTGAAGCTTCTATAGATTATTTCAACGATTCATCGATGCGTCGTTTAGGAAGTACTTTTGCTTGGTGGCGCCTGAGCTATAGAGAGAGCTGGAGGTCAGTTAAAAGCTAAAAGGTGCAGCTCCCCGACACCCAGTTAACTCATGACTGTGAGGTTACAACTAACGGCCCAAAAAGGAGAACAACAAACGCACGTGGTCACATTTTCAGCTGAGGACTGCAGCTTACTTTGGCCTTCAACTCAACAATCGATCATGATTTCAGTTAAATGCTAAAGTTGCTGTTACTGTTACCTTGTCTGTGGTCCGCTGTTGTAGAGGAGACACGCATTTCATTTTACGGTGGACAGACAATAACATTACAGAGTTGAGCTTTCTTTAGCTTGAAATAATCCCATACTTTGGACACTTTCTTTTTTGTCCATCACTATTTTCTCTTCCTCCGCTTTGCAAACAGTGCCATCATAATCATGTCGTGTTCACAGCGTAAGTGCGATGTGCAACAGTAATAAATGTCCCTGTGAAACACTGTGCTGTATAGTTAGATGGATTAAAGGAAGCATCAATGCAAAGAATTTGTGTCGATGCTATCTATTTAATCGATGATTTGTTTCAGCCCTAGTCATATCTGTGCATTTATTATTATTTGGGTTATAATGAAATAATAAATAAAAGGTACATTATTTATTGAATACCTAGGCATTACCTGTCCATTGTTGAATTAATGCAATTAACAGCAACATACTCCTCAGAAAGCCTTTTAAAACTAATTACAAATATATATATATATATATATATATATATATATATATACAGCTTTAGACAGGAAATGAAACAGAAGCAGAGAGAAACAGAGGGAGATGGAATGCATGGCATAAAGCCTTTAATACAAAATTACTTTCAGGTGCATTCCTGCTCCTCCCATCTCAAGATTTTGGCAAGGCAATTGGTGTACAAATGTCTTGCGTGAGACAAGAACTGAATACTGTATTAGAAGATATCAAATGCTTGTTATAATGCTAGTCCTCTAAAGGGCAATACTATGTTAATCAGAAGGGTATGATGGTGGTAATAGTTCCCCTTCGAGGGGAACTCGAACTGCGTCGGTGACGACACTATGGGAACGCCTTTAGGCGAGGCAGGGCTGAAT
>JAPMOB010242216.1:0-13316 GCA_029875015.1 Lepomis gibbosus
ATATAACACAGTAAGACATTCAATGGACCTAATATGATCTGTTTTACACTGTACCATTGCGATAAGGATATAAATCACAAGGAAACATACTAAATCAGGAGTATTTAATTAAAATTCAAAGAGGTCCAGTTAGAGAAAATTTCCTGAAATAAAGGTCAGGAACATCGTTACGACTAACTTACATTATCTTTCAGTGCCATAATGTGCAGTTGTATCAACTGACTGTCAAATTAAATAATATTAAATAAATAATAAAATATTACAATATAGTGATAGTTTTACATCACTTGAAGTGACTGAAGTGTAGTCTCAACAAATTTTATAACACATCTTAACAAATGAACAGCTTCTCTTTCATTCTCTCTTTCCTACTTTCTTTTGTTCAGTGAGAAACATGAGTTCTGGCTAGGATTGGAGATCGAGAGATTCTGGTTTGAACTGCCGGTAAGAAGAATGTACATGTAAGAATCTGTACACATTCTATATTAAAAGCCATGTGAAATCTCTTTTCTCTTTCGTCTCTTTTCTCAGTGACACACTGACGTCTCTGGTGAATCTCACTCGCTACTCGACTTGCAATGCTTATCGGAATGCACAGATTTGATTGGCTGAGCAGCATCACATGATTCGAACATACGCGATTGGTCTGTGAGTTTCCTGGTCTGCTAAACCAGTACAGTAAATGCTAGAAAAGCTGCAAGGTTTCAAATAGAAATGCTCCGTCACAAGGTAGTAATTCTCAATAATAAATCGGCTGTAGGTCGGGGGTCCAGAAAGGACATTCTGCCGATTAGTGACCTCTGTGCTATATTGTATTATTTTGATATGGTTACCTTGACAGCAATATGCAACATGCAAAAAGATGAAAATGAATAAATACAAACTCCTTACCCTAACCCTTTGTATGACAAGAGATTTTTAAAAATCCTGTATTATGAAGATATTTCATATTAACTTTTATAGACACCAGAGATGAATCATTCAAAAGAAAGTAGATTTAAGTGTAGACTTGTCTGCAGAAAAGGATGGATACACTCTGCTTCAATACTACAAGAGAACAATACTGGTGTCAGTTTATTGATAAAGATCAATTATTGCCCTAACCTTAGTATATAAAAAAAGGAAAAAAAAGAAATATAAAGTGTAGGTTGTGTGCAAGAGAGTCTTTTCTAATGGAGAAAATAGCAACTATGACACATGAAGAAACTGTGTGTGAATAATTCATGAAGGGCAGAAAGCGACAGTTAACGGCAATGTGTCATAGGACACTGATGTACATCCATCCATCCATCCACTGAAACACGCTCACCCACTATCTCTCTCTCTTTCTCTCGTTCTGCTCTGGTGAGTTCAGATAAAGGATAATGGATGTGTTGACATTCAGCTGTCCCAAAAAAGTTCACATTAAATAACCCCATTAGTATGGAGCAGCATGCAAATACATACATGGCAGCCAAACGGCAACACACACATACACGCAAAAAAATTATATGTGAGCATTTGAGAAAACAGGTGTGTATGCAGACGCACAAGCTCACACTCAAATGCACAGGACACAGGCATTATAACGTGTGCATGTGTGAATACCCATTTCCCTATGATCAGGCGACAAAGCAGGTTGGACAGCCGGCTTGCGCACAAAAACCTCCCTCCCTTTCTCTCCCTCACACGCATGCACATTCACACTCACACGCACATACAATGCCCTGAAAGGCTGGTGCCGAGGGAGTTGCGAGACTACACCTCAGGGTTCAACAGTCAAACCCAGGCAGTTAGCCAGAGTGCTCCGGGCTGAACTTGGAGGGATAATCATATTTTGTGTCAGAGATGAATAACAACGGCCAATGCCACCAATGATGTCCATGTGCATGTTACACCCACCATTTAGACCTGCAGCTGCTACCTTATAACATATGAATGAGCATTTTACGTCTCACGTTTGGGCTGGAACCCACACAAACACACACACACACACACACACACACACAAATAGACATAAATAGACACAAAGTCATCTAGTCATCTAGATGGACACGAGCTAATTAAACAGGTTGAGTCGATAGATTTAAGCAAATCAATCAATGGATTGAATTAGAAGACAACAGCTGTAAGCCTGCACCCAGAGAGCAACACACACACACCCACGAGACAAAACTGAAGGAGCAACAGGACAGCGTAAAAATATTTATTTCACATCAATGTTTTCCAAAATACCAATATGTTTTGATGAATTCTCTAAACGTCCTTGAAATAACTTAAGAATCAAGGAAAACATTTGGTTTTGAGTGTCCAAGGAAGATTTGACATACAAGATTTAAATACCGGCTGCTATAAAGCTATACAAGGTACTTTGTTACTGTCCACCACTGACACACACACATACAGCAAATCCCACCATCAGCAACATGCAGGTGCACGATCATTCCAGCAAGCAGACAACAATGGACACCACCCTCTCTCTCTCTCTCTCTCTCTGCCAAAAATCCAGTCGTCTGGCAAAACAGCTGAGTGGGACACATCATCCAGAGTATTACTGTTGTCCCAAAGCAGAGCCATACAATATGGCTGACACACAACACACACAACGACAATGGTATAGGGGCTCAGAGCCTAATTCACCCAGCAAAAAAACATTTTTTTTAATTTGGCTTTAATGAGCAGATTATTTATTGTTTTAATTTCCATACTTTGAACCCTTTACAACTTTTTTTCAGTATATCAACAGGGTCATCAGTTTTATTTGAACCTTTTGTTGAATCGACTTTAAATGCACTAGACTCAACATGAAATTTGCTTTGGGGGACTCAACTGGGGTTGTTTTGATGTCTCATAATCTCAATTTGGTTAGAGCCTTTTTAAAAGCTTTGTGATGAGCACCATTGTCCGCAAGATAAACCGCTGTATGACGTATGACTGAATTGTTCCACAGAGATCAATAGATGCTGGTACAGCCCCCGAAGCTAAAGTCATTGGGGGTGATGATGATGCACATCATCTAATGGCCTTATATCAGTCAAATTGCAATGCTTTGCAATGTATTTAGATAGGAGAAAAACACTTTACTAGAGACTAAAAATGTTTTCCTCTTCTGTAAGAGTGGTCGGCATGGTAACAAATGTAATTAGAGAACTGCTTGACTTGGAAAAAATTCATTTTGGCAGCAACATCTATTTTCAAGGAAGTAAGCACTTAATTCCAAGAAAATAAGAGAACAGAGATTTGGGGCATAATTGGGCTTAATAACAGACCATTTCCACGAACATATGAGTACGGTTCTTGATGAACCAATAGCCAAGAATATTAAGATGAACGCTGATGTTATATAAAGAACCAGAATGGCACGTCTTCATCAGAGCATGTTGTTTGTCAAAATAATTTGCTGTTGCTTGTTGAAAGCTGTAACTGTGCGCTCCACATCATGTTTTACTGTTCCGTCTGTTGAGGTGCTGATTTGAGTGCCGAACTGGCTAACTTGCAAAGATTCCTTCAGTCTAGGTCTAGAGTACACTTTAATGTACTGACGTGTGTGTTCACTGCTTTAGACTCTTATACCATACCCTCCTCTTGTCCTTCCTCTGTCTCTTGAACATCATTTCCCCCTCTTCTCTCTCTCTCTGTGCATATCTTATACATCGATCTTCACCACTGTCCAATTGATCTCCCTCTTGCCAATGTGCCTCAGTTCCTCCTTAACTCCCTGAGGAAATGTACAACTCTATATAATCAACTTAACCGCTTTGCCGTCTGCCACTATGCCGACCTGCCATGAGGTTTACTGGTCACACGGCTGCACTGCCTCAGCTTATCATGCATGGTGCAGAAGGCAGGCACTGACAGAGGAGCCAGCTGCCCCTCATATGCCCCTCTCGGTGGTTACAATGACTGAGTAGCTAACAAAAGAAACTCTAAGGCAGTGTGTGTCTTTGAGTGGATGCATATAGCTTAGCTTAACATACAGTGTATTGTTTTTCCCAGTGCAGTATTTCCATAAAGTTACAATAGCAATAATGCTTTGAAATATCAATTTACTTTGTTACTTTGATGCTAAGTTAAGGTGGACTTTGAAGAGATTTTCACATTCAACATTAGGCTGAAGCACGTTTAACGCTGCAAATCACCACATTTGATATTTCTTTAACCACAGACAACTGAAATGATTTTTTTATTACTGGTTTATTGATAAACCAGTAATTTGTTTGAGTCAATTATTGAGCAAAAACGGCAAACATTCTGTTTCAAGGTTCTCAAATGTGTGAATTTATTTTATTTATTTATTCAAATTTGATATATTTGGGTATTAGACTGTCGGTCGGACAAACAAGAAATCTGAAGAAACTGTGACAATCATGTTCACAGTTTTCTGATGTTTTGGAGAGTAAACAAGTAAAAAAAATGAACAATAGATTAAATGATAATGAAAAGAATCAGCCCTGAAAGCAGGCCAGGACTTTGAAGGAAATTGAAACATTCAGTAATCACATCAAACAAATGAGCAGCTACTAGCATTATTGGCCCCACTGATAACTTTAGACATTACTCTCTAAAATAACAGCATGCCTGTACTACACACTCTGTGTGTGTGTGTGACTGTATGAGGGGGAAGGACAATGCGACAAAATGCACCCTTCTATTTGGGCAAGAGGAAACCCTGGGTTATAATCAGGTTTCCTCTCGCTGTTAATGTTGCCAAGCTACAAAATAATGCCTGCATTACAAAGCACACCCAATTTCCTACTGAACGCCACTGGCCACATCACCACTCCTGCTGCAGTGGAGACAACAAAAATCTGCTGGCTGGAGGTGGCATGTTGTGTGTAAATTGACAGTGGCATGTCTCTATCAGCGAGAACAAACATTCATCTGGTGTGCACCGAACGCCCTCTGAAGTGTGTGAAGGTGCATGGACAAGCAGGAGAAGGAAGGGAGGGAAGGATGGGAGGGGGTGATAAAGAGCAGGAGAGGAAAACGGGTGCCATGGCTATGGGGAATGCAAACGGCTCAGTAATATTCAAGTGGGGAGTGATGGCTCTCAAACTTTTTCCACTTCTTTCCTCTCTTACCTTCTTAAGAATTCACACCGGCTGTCATGCTATCATTTCTTTCCATATCTTTCTCCTTCCCTCTCTTCCTTTTTCTACCACCTCTTCTCTGCATACCCTCTTATTCTTTTTTTCTCCCCCTCCTTCCATCTGTCCCATTCCCTTCCTCTCTGAAGTTACAGCAAATATCTCTCATCCCCTCCCCTCCACTCTCTCTGTCTTTCTCTTGGGGGAAGCTCAGTGCCAGTGTGGAGTTTTATTTGTGTAATTTACATCCTCTCTGACAACCTTCTGTGCCCCCCACCCCACCCATCCTACAACCCTTGGCTTTTACTGCAGCCAGACCATCGTAAAGCAGCCGCTTTTTGTGATGAGAGACAGAGACAGAGATGGGGAGGAGGGCAGTCTGAGCTGCAATCCAGAGAAAGCTGATTGTAAAGCCAACATGTGGCCACTTGATGTAGGTTAGCTTCCTGGCTGGCTATTTGTGTGGGCACACGTCTCTCACGTCTTCTCTTGTCTGTACACAACATATGAACACTGCAGGGCTGGTTTCTTGACAAACAACAGCTTTAGTATTTCCAGGGATCAGGCATTAATCCGCCAGGCATCATGTGCTTGCTCTGTACATAGCTAGCTAGCTGTAGGGCTCAGAGGTCAAATGGTAATCCCATTAACAGCTGGTACAGGCTTCCAACTCACCTGAGGAGGTGGAAGTCTATTTGGGGTCAGGTAACTCTTGACACTTGGCAACAGCGGAGTACCATTATAGATACCAAGAACTACCACATACACAGTGCTAATTTAGCATGGAGACTAATAAAAGTCTAAACATTAAGACAAGCTTAAAATTAGATAACTTGTATCTATGGAGAAAAAAATACATCAAAGGGAGTCAACACCAACAGAGTTTATTTTGAAAGAGAATTCTAACAAAAGAAAAAGAACAAAAGAAAGAAGCATGGAGAAGCAAGGCAAAATAGGTAATGAGGGGAAGAGATCAGTGAGATGCTGCATCCCAATGAGAGAAAACACACAAAGGAAGGAAAGCGATCTGAAGCAAAAAAAAGACATGAACACAGAGACAAGAAGCGCCACTGTGAATAAAAAAGTAAAGATGCTGTAAAAATGTGCTTTTGGGAAACAAGGTCACAAATGAATAAATCATTGAAACAGAGCACTGACCAAATCTACCTCAGACATTTCTAAGTCTCACATGTTGTAAAGCCTTAACAAATAAGTGTTTGGGTGTATAGCATGAGTCTGGTGGGCAGGACTTCAAGGCGACTGGCATGGACCCACGCATGCACACATACACACACCTACACACAAATCAGAACAGCAAAGCTATGACAACAGAGTTTGAGCTGGAGCTATGGGGAACAATGACCCCCAGTGGCTGCAACGATGTTTCAGTGTAGAATGGAGCAAAGACACAAGTGAGTGTGTGTGTGTGTGTGTGTGTGTGTGTTGAAGAGGGCTGAGGAGGAACTCATTAGGAGTGTTTGGCCAGTCAGCCTCTCACAGCTCACAGCAGCTAAGAATGGTAAACAAGCCCTCTTGAGCACCCGCTCAACAATATCACACAGATACACACTAAAAACCTGCCTCCGCCTGTTTCAGACGGCATTTCAAAAGGGAACACGCCTTATTAAAACTGCACACACACACACACACACACACAGACACACACTCACGTTCGCATAATCGCAATCTCTTTCTCTTTTTAAGTTTGCAATACCCCTGACTCCACAGTATTTGTTACCTCTTTAAAGACGCCTCTAACAGAATTTCACAGTAGAGCCATGGCGAAATGTACAGCAGAGTTGAAAAGAGGGGGGAAGGGTTGACACTAGCAAATGTACAGCTGTTGGAGCAGGGGAATCAAAGCAGACAGGCCAACGGCATGGTAAAGAAATAATTACCAAACATGCATCATGTGTCACCCATGAATGCCATCTGCTTCAATTTAAAACTTCACCAACAGTGGGACAACACAAAGAAGCGAGGGAGGAAGAGGAGAGTAAGGGAGTGACAGTGACAGACTCAAAACATAATTCGTCATCAATTTTAGCCTTTTTTTTGACATATATATATAGGTATCAGCATTTATGTTGGGTATTAGGTAACACGAGTGGTACAGAAAACATAGATTCTGGAAATTTAGAGAGTTTTCGACAATAAATGTTGTGTTTCATTTTCCTTCATTTTCTTCAGCCGGTTAGCTTATGTTATATATTCATGGCAAAAAATGAATATTGCTGATACATCATTATCAGACTTTTAAAACTCATAACACTCTTGGTACGGACCTCAAAAATCAACTATGTGTTAGGCTGTAATTTGCTGAACATGTTTTGTCCCTCATGTTCAAAACGTCCAAACCACCATAACGTGCTACAACAGGAAAACCACATGGGCCCACATATGGTCTTACTCCCATAAAATCTTAATCAAGGTTAATATGAGGAATAACTCTCCCCTCTGCTGTGCCTTACAATATCACTGTAGAGCCATGCCTCTTCTCAATGAAGGAGACCTGATGTGTTATTTTAATCAACTCGGCCTGCCGGCATTAATTATTCAGCAGGTTGGTGAATTGGGACGCCCTGCGGGTAGAAAGAGGGAGGGACAGGGGGTCCTTCTGATTAAGGGCTTTAGGGAGAAAAAAAACAAAGGGGAAAAAGGAAGAAGAAAAAAAGAAGAAAGAGGAGATGTAGAAAGAGATTAGAGTTACACCTCCTGCCCTAGTTCTTGTTAGCTTTTTAATGTGTGTTGTGTGTGTTGCGTGTGTGTGTGTGCGCGTGTACAGCAGTATACGTGTGCACCCATGAGGTTGGGAAATCGTGGTTAAACAGGCGAGTGGCAGAGTAACAGCAGTGTGTATGCAAACGTGTGGATGTGCATGGCCAGTTGGAGGCCTCTGGGTGCTTATCGAGGCAGCGGGAGGAGTATGTGTGTGTTTGTGTGTGTGTGTGTGTGTGTGCATATCAAAGCTCAAATCCAATCATGATGCTGCTGAGCGTGATCTAATTCCTGATGGTGAAGCAGGGAGTCCCGCGTCCCATAGAGAAAGGAACCATGGGGTAGGTGAAACGTGACTGGTGAGGGTGTAGTGCGCGCACACACACACACACACACTCCTACAGTGAATGGAGGGCTCCTATAGGGCCTGGGTGAGATGAGGCCTGGTTGTGAGATGGCATGTGTGTGTACGCCTGAGAGTGTGTATTTTTGTGCCTAAAACACAAGTGCGCGTGTGTGTGCCTAAGCAGCTTTGGGAGTGATTCTCACAGCAGAGACAGAAGGGGAAACAGGGTGCCCCCGCTGACACTCTCAGTGGGCTGACACAGAAAGCTTGTTTGGGGGCATTAAATCTTAATACAAATGAACACTGGGGAAGAGATAGAGAAAAAGAGAAAATGAGAGGAAGAAAGTGAGAATCTGAGTACAATGCAGAGAGAACAGGATAAAAAGGAAGGGTTGTGTTAGACGAGGAAGGTGTACAAAAGGAGAGGAGGAAGAGAGGAGGCGAGGGGAGAGGCGCTGTATTAGAGCACACTGAGGGGAACTCCTCAGGGGCAGGAAGGAAGGATGTTGCGAGGGAAAAGAAAACTCTTTCCTCTCCAATCCACAGGAGGATAGCCTAAGATGCCAGAAAAGCGCAGCACCGCACTAAATCAAACCAGTTAAATCATCATGTGTTAATGACTCCGTTAACCCGCTTTTCCCCCTGCCTCCCTCCTCCTTTCCCCTTCACTAAAAGCCTGTACAGAGGCTCCGTCATCCCTAATTCATCCTCTTAGCAGAAGGAGAGAGATAGAGGATGGTGAGAGAAGGTAAAGGGGAGTAGAAATGAAGGGCTGTGAACTCTCTCTTGAGACTCTGAATAAATAGTTTCTGCAAATAAGGTCTCAGTTTGTCTACAATGTCAGTGTTGATCCCTGATGTCATTATGGTCTATCGTCCTGATATATACCAAGATGTATGTGGACCTGTCCAGTGGACGCGGTTTTGTTTATACTACATTGGGTATCTGCATTTTTTGTGCATACACTTTACACACAGTCATACATTTTTAAGTCATACCTTGTTATGGGAAATCTTAATACACGTTTCATGTCTGCATAGTCATGAGGTTCAGCACGCCAAATGTTTAGTCATGTGCCCATGCCACTGAATATAAAGATGACATGATACCACGGCTCCAACCATGATTACTACTGAGCAGACTCTTGCTCCAAATGACATCACCAGGGCAAGATGGCAGTGCTTCTATCTGACATATTTTGGCTTCAATGTTGTACAGTGTGGAGAAGTGGAGACACGTCTTAACGTACTAAAATACCCAGCCAAACATTAAACTCCCTTTAGCTACAGAAAAGATTAACATAATCTCAAATCACTGGAAAAAATCTAAGAGACCAATAGCCACAAAACATAACAACTCGACATTAGTATTGTACTTTCATTGTAATTAACCAAGATATATGTGATGGGCCAGGCAGAATAGTAGAACCAATCAGCTACCACTGAATCCTATATATAAAGAGCCTGGTTATGATTCAGGGCTAACTCCTAACTTTAGCTTGCTAATACTGGCCTGGAGAACAGAACCAAGACAGAGAAGAAAACATCTCTGCCAAGGTGTCCTTGAGTGATTCAACAAAAGCAGACTTGGACAGCATTATTTATCCCCAACTAATGAGAAAGTGAGTTATCGAGCACGGTTATCTCAGTCAGTTCTGAATAAGTTGTTAGGGCAAAAACTTTCTGTACACACAATATTGTCACAGCACATCTTCAAATCATTTACAATTGGGATTGAGTTCAAACTAATGTACATTAGGCCTGCACTGAATCATCTCCCAAGTTGTTTTCTGGAACTTCCAAGAGCAAAATTAAGAAGTAAACAGAAAGTGAAGATTCAAAAATGAGTGGAACAAAAATGCAGAAGGTCTTTCCTAGCATTTCAAATACAACAATAATACCCAACAGATGGTAATTACATGCGAAGATCAGTATTACTCAACTCTGTTTGCACCTTGTCACCATCCGTTGTTGATCAATCAAAGCAACAGAAATAATGTTTATTCCAAGGGCTTTGCCTTTTGCAAACAAGCAAACGTGCAATTGGTTTTCAACAATCTTGAACACTTGACATAATAAATTCAATAAACATCTCCAGTGGCACTGGTTTGTCCTGTGAATATGTTCAAGATGTTAACAGTGTAATCATTTAATGATCTCTTTCCAGAAATGGTTCCAGTCAGTTTGAGAGGTTCTATATGCAAATGGGGGATAGGATCGCTCTGTTCCTATACCCTGTTTTTCTTCTCCCTCCCACCCCTTTTTACGCTGCCTCTCTCGGCTGAATGATAAACACTGTCTGCTGGCCATAAATCCAGGGGGAGTCCTGACAGGCGTCCCAATAAAGTGCTCTATTTTCTCCCTGTTTTTTTTTCAGGGGCCCAGAGGAAGTGAGATAACATTAAAAGGAGGAGGAGGAAGAGGAGGAGGTGGTGGAGGAGGAGGAGACGCAATTTCATTAGTGTTGCACACGCGCGCAAACACAGGAGCAGACTCGTAACCAAACAGTGGGGATATCCACATGGCTGGACGAAATGCACTCAGGAACACACACACATACTCAAAATGAGCGATTCATGTGCTAAGTGGCCAATACGCTCAAGCCGCTAGACAGTTGCAGTGAACGCATTTTTTTCCGTCCGTCTTTCGTTCACTCAAACAAACACACACACACACACACACACACACACACATACAGATAAACAAAGCAGAGACTAAATTCACAGAAACACAAAGCCACAACTAACACGCTAAGAAAACACTAACATCCTCCCACCCTGTCTGCAGCTAAACATGAAGGCGCCCTCATTCTGTTCAATAAAACAAATCATGTTGTACATGCAAGTGTGCATACCTAGGGCGGCTGTCTAAAAATGTCATCACGATAAAAAAATTCATAAGATTTGATATTGTTAATTATCACGATAAATGTCAAATGATTATTTAAAGTTTGAACGCTGATTTTTTTTAAAACTTTTAAACTATTTTTATGGTCAGACATGACAAACACTTGATGCCAAACAGTGGATCACTTCACAAATCTCAGGTAGAACATTCAAAATAACTATGATAACAATCTTTTTTCATCATGAGTAAAAATAAGTAAAACCTTTTTTCAGTCCCTTTTCCTCAAAAAAATAATTTAAAATTTAAAAATTGAACATTTATTGAACAATTGTTATATTGTTATTGAGGAAAATTATATTAAATAAAATAAATATCATTATTGGTTTATTGCCCAGCGCTATGCATACCATATAGAAAACCTCTACCTCTATAAGCATGCTTATTTGCCCCTTGTCTTCCTTATCAAGATGTAGAAGGCAATTTCTTTTGCTGTTGAGATTACATTGCCCAGAGCTGTATGACCTTATTACTGCGTCTTAGCATTTAATAAGCGTTAAACTTCTCTAACTGGTTCAAAATTTTCTTTCTTTACCTGTACCCTGTACTAACATGGCCGCACAAACAGAGCCCCTTGATTGTTTTGTTGCAGTAGGAATCTTGGTGTGAAAGCCACATCACACCATCTCTTTCATGTATACATCAGACATTGATTAGTTTGCTTCTGATTAAATCCAATCCTTCAGTGGAACTGTGTGGTTCTCACATCCGCAGTTGGCTGAGTGGCTGTCTCGATGTCCGATTGGCTGCTTTCATTTTCTGTCACAGGAAGTCTTACAGCAGAGTCTTCCACAAGAAAGGGTCACTCCATCTTCAGACGCTCCTAAGGTATGTTCAGACAGACCACAAAGCAAACGTGCAATTGGATACAAAGTCAAAAGGCAGGAGCGAGTGGTCATGAATACATTGACTGAGGTGAAGGCGCGTCCTTGTGTCTATCAAACGTGTCAACTTGAGGAACAAATCCTGAGGATTTGTGAATGCACTTCATAAAAGTGCAGAAATGAGAAGAAAAACAAGCTAAGCTAAACGAAAACACATGCACTCTCAACACACAAATGGGTGGGGGGCATACAGTGCTAGCTAGCTACAGCTAACTGTAAACACAGACTGCACAAATAGTCTGAACTGTCAAATTTTGCACAATTAACACAATTTGCATTCTGTCTGAACACATCTTTACGCTGATGCATATCATATAATATCTGTGATGTTCACAGCAAATGTTTTATTATGAATAATGCGATGGTTTGGTGTGCATGCAAGTTCCAAAAAATTCCAAATTAATTTTACGTAACCCCAGAATGAAAACATGAACTGGATGCAATCAGATTTGAGTTGCTTTGAGTTCTGTGACATTTTGACTATGGTTGTTAAAAAAATGCATTTCTCATTTCATGTCTCCAGTTGACTGTTAACGCAAAATTTTGAGTATAGACAGAAATGCTTGCCACGCCTTTCCTGAACATGTTTGTTCAGTTATTTAACGAATAAGAAAAGTGCACTGCCAAGCAACACACCTGAGAGTGAAATAGTTTTTGAACTCCATAATTAAAAAATTCTGCTCTTATTAGCACAATTTAACATTCAAGTAGCAAGTATTCAACTGAACATGCAACATGAGTCATCTACTTTTTCCTTTCCACACTGCAAAAACTAAAATCTTAGTAAAATTAATTATCTTAATTGAAGGCAAAATATACTTGTTTTTTGTCTGACAAGATATTTCTTCTTACCAGGTGGCTTTTATGTTTTATGTTTTTTTGACCTTAACTAGTAAGTGAAATTTTCTTGTTCTGTTGGCAGATATTTTTGCTTATTTTAAATAATCCCCCCCATTTTAATGTTTTTTTTCTTGTATTTGAGAGCTCAGTTTTTGCAGTGCATCTGTATGCCTGCTTCCATCAATCTCTAATCTCTTTCAAGTGCTTCTTCATAGTCTTCGTCTTCACCCTTCACCTTGAGAGGACACAAACACCCACTTGTATAATTCAGACCCTCAAACCTTTCACCTGTCTCTCTGTCTCACAACACACACTCCGTCAAGTCCATCACTCTCCCAAGTGCTTGAATTTCACTGCCTCCTTATTTCTCTCAAACGCACTCAGAGCACACTCCTTCTCCACCTCTTTTATCTTTTCATCACTGACTGATGGTTGTGAGGGACTGTTTGCTAGCACTGCAGGCTAATACTTCACTTGCACAACACCAAACATAAGACTAGTTCATGTGTGTGTGTGCGTTTATTGTTACTCGTTAATGAAAGAATGACCTCCTAAAGAA
>JAPMOB010242216.1:13359-26024 GCA_029875015.1 Lepomis gibbosus
GATATGGAGTCAGAGGAGAGGCTGGAATACAAGGGCCAGCCAGAAAGCTCCGGCTCTTGAGGCTGAGCCTTTCTGCTCTTAAGAGGCTTCCCACCTGGTAGCAATTTAGGTTTTGCCTGGTAAAGCGGGCCCTGGGAAGGAAAAATAATGTCTCTTGGGTTAGTGGTTTCATTTTTCAATCAAATAAATCACGACCTTACAGAAAATAATTTTTGTCTTTTAATGGCCTCCCCAGCGTTTGAAGTTCCTCAAGGGACAGCAAGCTTTGAAGTCTGCGGACTGAGGAGCGAACTTCCCTCAGTGTGTGTGTGTGTGTGTGTGTGTGTGTGTGTAAGCGAGCATTCATTCCATTGCCTCTTCAAACACAACACTCCTGACACAAGTAAAAGCCCTATGAAGACCTTCACATGTAGCCACACAGGCATATAAATCAGCTACAAATGAAGACAGCAAAATGACTAAATCATCCTAAACTCTTGTCAGTGATGGCACTGCAAGGAACTGTACCCACTACAAACACTGTGACAGCCATGCACAAGAGTCTTCCTGTGAGCTTATAGATCCCTGTTTATAAGCCCACAGGAGAGTACATCATGGTTATGATTTAAGGAACAATTCAACATTTTGAAATATATAAATAAACGTGAAGCAGCTGGTTAGAGATATGAGATACTACTTTAGCTTTAGAGTTTCAGAGGCAGATTTGGTTAGAGATCAATAGTGGTTAGTTTTGGACAAAGCTAGCATGTTACCAGTTTTTATGCTAATCGTAGCAAGCCAGCTGCTAGTTACAGAATTAAGTTTGTACACACTGTGGTATCCAAACTTCTCATCTAAGGGCAAGAAAGCACAGAAGTGCATTTTCCAAAATGTCAAACTATTTCTTCAAAATGAGGAATTGTTGGCAATGGCAGCCTTTTTCAATGTTGTTCCATTTATCTGTATCTTTTTAATAAGAAAAGTAAAAACAACATTTGTTAGTGCATGTTCAAAGAGATTAACAGGCCAATGTGAACGGCATGTGCTTTGGTTAAAAACATCTCAGTCTCGAGGACAGTAGTTTGTTGAGAAGCGAGTTGTGCCTCAGAAAACTGTCCTTGCTATCCCATATATGCCAATTTAAGTTATTAGTTGCATTATTCAATTTTGGCCAAACAACTTATCCTTCGTGTACAATGAGCACATGCTCATTGACCAAGGATGTCTGCGGAACAGAATAGATCGAACAAAATAAGAGAGGGGGGTAATTATTTCTAGAGTGGTGCACCACATGTGGATGAAACCAAAGAGGATTACAATTAGAGAAAATAATGGAAGCTAGGGCTAAGAGCAGTAAGAGCTCTTGACCTATGAGGGGAGTACAACAAAACACTACATGGAAAGAAAAGGAAGAGGTCTTCAAGAAAATGAGAGACCTCGATGAATGTCCAAGGCTGTTCTTCCTGGTTTAAGGCTTGTTTACATGGGCTCTATTCGGCTACAGCAACATCGCCAATGTACCACTTTTGGGTGGGATGGTTCACAGTCTCATACACAGTAAGAAATTTGTCCATTTCTTGCATGCACGTGCAAAAACACATGCGCCCAAGCACCACAAGAGAAAACTACGTCAGCTTCTGGGCATACAGTACAAGCCGGCACACCAAATGTGTCGACAGACAGACGACTACCTTCATGATAAAGACTTAAAATATTCCCTTCAAAACGTTTTCCCCTGGAGCTCTTCCACTGCTTTCCACGTGTACCTTCAGTCCAAGTGAGCTGGTTTTGACATAAAGGCTATTTTTCAAAAGGTCTGAAAGACGCCGGCTTTGACAGCACATCTGCCAGGACCAAGCACTTACTTTTTTTTCACTTTTGGGGGAGCAGGGAGGAGAGAGGCCATATAGTTGTCTTCAAAGCTGAAAACCACCTAATGATCATCAGAAACACACTCATACACTCCTTGTCCTTGCACTGTTCATGGCTGCGATATATGTGTATATGCACGCAGAAATATACTGTACATTTAGCTTAAAAGCCACAGGGACAAAGAAAGACAAACTCCCACACAGAAAACCAAATTAGGTGGGGACATTTCCTGGACTTCTAAAGCTAAAACACACTCACTTGTCTTACACACCCCATGAGAACCTCAAGTAGTATAAGTCAAAGCAGGTCACTCACTCTGTGTACACAGCTCAATAATCAGCCGTATTTGAAACTCACAGCCGTGGCTTGATAGGTGCGAGGGTGGATAGACTGATGTTTGCTCACTGCCTATTTTGTGTCTAATGTCTTTTGGATGGGGGTCATGGACACAGAGAGATAGCAGGGTCAAAAAATGAAAGGAAGAAAAGGATGAAGGGCTTGCAGTGGTGCGAGAAAGAGCAAAGACGAAGTCGATTTTTGAGAAAGAAGACACAGGAAATAAAGACAAACGACAGGGGCCGGGGCCGGGGAGGGGAAACAATGTTTACGTTGTTGAAATGGAACAGGCCAGAAAGATGACCCTGAGGGGGCGAAAGCGAGAGATAAAACACAAGTCGAGAGTTAAAGACTGAGGCGGTGAGAGCGCGAGTTTGGCCAAGTGCTTACAGGAAAGGTTCTGTTTGATGAGTAAATATTGAATCAGCGAAATCCCATCTTTGGCACCACCTGACCTCTCCCTTCCTCTGTCTCTCTCTCTCTCTCTCTCTCTCTCTCGCTGTACAGTAAATAGAGACATCACCTACATTCTGGGAATAAAAACAAGTTTATGAGACAAGTCAACTGACATCATTGAAACTGTATCTATACAGCAGACACATGAGAAACAGAAACACGCAAGTTCAGTATTGAGGAGATTTGTAGATTGAAGAAAGCTAAAAGAGGGATAGTCAATTCAAGTCACTTCCTTTGGGCGTTATTTGCATGGGACGTTTACATTGCCAAAGCAAGTGTGAAATTAAAATATCATGTACATAAAGAGAAGAATTGTGCTAAAACTTACTGCCAACCTCCTCACCTCATCCCCCAAGTCAGCGGCCATTTGTGGAAAAGTTAATCTGCTCCTGATTCTTCGGTAAAGGCTATGTCTGGGCCTGCGGTGATTTAAGATGCCTGCAGGGGCCCTTCACTTCCCTCATTCACTCTCCCCCTGTCTTGATCTTTCTCTCAATCTTCCTTACCCCTTCTTCAGTCCTGTCTCTTCCTTTCAAAGAATGAGTGATTAGAGGGTTCTCCGGGTCAGAGAGGGAGGTCTTGTGTTTGACCTTAGGTATGTAGCGTCGCTCTATCTCTTTTTCTGTGATCACTCACCACTGCCTCTTACCTTTAAGTTGTCCTGCTTTACTCTTGGTGTTTCGCCATACAGTCACACAGTATGTGGGTGTATATGTATGAGTCACAATTTAGTTTAGTTTCTATCAGTGGTGAGATAATAGATAAATAAGCTGGCAGTTCATAGTGATTGCCAACAGACCATCTGGGTAATAGTATCACAGTTAGTTCTTCTTTTCTCCACTAAAGAAGTTTGACTAATGTTGCTGCATTTTAAAATTTCTAAAAACACAGATGGCCAAAACCACAAGACTAACTCGCGTTGTATGAAACTGGAATCCATTAGTCTGAAGAATACGTACAACTGTTGTCTGACCACATCCGAAGTGCAAAAGTGTTGCTTAGAATGGCGATTTGTTTAAAAACAAAACAAACAAAACAAAGTAAAAAGTTAAGAAGAATGCAAAAAGGGGAGCCTGGCAGAGAAGTTCCTGCTTACTTTCTCACTGCTGCACAACCAGCACGTCACTGCATGACGTGACTGTCGAGTGGTCAGTTGCAGAAAGTTTCAAGAATTGTTGCCACCAAATTCTGCTATCGGATAGATGCAGGGAGAGGGTGTCTCAGACGCTGTTCAACTTTCCAACAAACTCTTTTTTGAGGCATACTGACCCCATAAAATGGCCATTCACTGCAAAAAAATTGTGGTTGGTTTGGCCCCTCCTGAGTGTTTCCGATAACAAACCATAATCGTCCCCAATTGCCTTGCTGTGGGATGTTTTGTCTGTTTTAGGTTTTTCTTCAGAGCTCAGTGTACACGAAAAAAAACGTCTGATCAAAAGAATTGACTGTTATTGTGTCATTTTGTGGTGCTGATGCTTTGTTAAAACGTGTATTGTGTAAGCTTCAACAACAAGGAGAGACAAGATCTGTACTATCTGTGAGGTCTGCCACAATCCAAATTTGGACAGTCTCATATAGCGGATTCCAGACTGAAGCATGCATGTTCGTGAGCAAGTCTGTCTGAGTCAGGAGACAAAGAAAATGTTTTGTTACAGTCAGTGCGCTTTTTTGTGTGTTTGTGTGTGTCTCTCTGCTCCAGCCTGAGACCTGAGATTTTATCTTGGCAGGAGCTGATCAGTCAATGTCAATGTCTGTGGAATTCCTCAGTAACTCCACCAGATCTGAGGAGTTTCACAAGCATCAACAGCTTGTGTGTTACAACAACTGTAACACTGAAAATCCTACACAGTCTAACCCATCAAACACAACACTGGGTCAAAGGCAGTGATTAATTAATAATAAAGGACATAATCCTTGGTAGCGAGACTACTGTTCTGCATTTCAGGTTGAATAAAAAATACAAGGACAAAAACGGCTGCTGTTCCACGTTCCTAGCGCAGCGTTTTTGTTGCGGGTGTGACTACGAGAGTGTGTGAACATCTGTTTTGTTGCATGAGACAGGCCAAATTAGGGGACTAATCAAGGCTTAATGCACACCAGTTGTTGAGAAGGCCATTTCAAATGGAGGGCAAAGCGGTGTCACTAATCGCATCCTCTCTGTCTGCTTAGTGTGAGCCTACTTACAGGACGTGTCTGCGAAAAGGAGAAAGACTTGGACACGATGATAAAAGGAGCGTATAAATGTGTGTGTGTGTGTGTGTGTGTGTCAGAAAGAGTGAGGAACAATGGGGGAGGTTGAGAAAGTGCCAGTGTAAGTTTCAGGTGCCTCTTAACACTGATCACAGGCTGAACTGCTGAGCAGCTGTTTGTTCCTGATGAAAAGAAAGAAGAGAGAGGCCCCAGAGTGAAAAGAGAGATCAGAGAGATGAGGACTGAGGAGGTTGAAAAATAAAACGGTGTGATCTACACATTGTGTGACTTTAAGGTACGGTAAAGGAATTACGATAAAAAAGGAAAGTTTGACTTGATTATTCAGCTGTTATGTCATATTCCTTCAGCTTATTAAATACCGCACTTAAAAAGGAGCGGAAGCACTACTACTCACTTATTAATGGGGAAACTTTTTGTTTACAGTACGTGTATCCACACACACAAATAAGCACAGACAGCATTTAGCACCAACATACAGCCCTCAATGGAAGTCTAATATACTGGAAGGATAAATTATATTTCTGATTGTGTTAAGTTAAATAAAAGAAGCTCTAGTTCCACTTCCACAGAATTACCCGCAGACCTCATTTGATTTAAGAATCTACACCCCACATCTGTGCTTTGTGCAGACAAATGCAGTCAGGATACACTAGTCAAATGGAATTTATTTAGAGGTTCATTGATTTTAATATTGCATGTGCTGATTAGTGATTTTAACCTCGTCTGGTCTGGAGAGCATATGTCAGAGTTTCTTTTCTCTCTACACCAGTAATAATTACAGTCCCAAAAATTCAGTGTTTTTTGGCACACTCATTGGCCCTTCCAAGTCCTATCCGGATAGACAACTTTGTAGTTTATATTGCATTTTTGTTTTTGTGCATGAGGAAACACTTTACCTTTAACTGAATTTATCAGCTCCAGATGGGTGTTTAAGTTTAATTTTCGGTCTTAATCTTCTTACATTTAAAACTCAAAATGCTATTAAAACCCTTGTTAAGTGTTTCCACTGTGCCCACAACAATTATCGATTTACAGAAAAATGAAAGGACGGAAATTCAAATGTGATTCATGTGTGTGATTCATATATGACAAATATCATCCGATGACCTTTGCTGAAAATGGAGGAAATTTGCAGTGACTTATTTAATATCAGTGATTTAATGTAATTATGACAAATCACAATAAAAATAACTAGTCCTGTTCAAAAAGGGCCACAGACACAAATGGCGCCTGAGGTTGAATGACAAAATAGCTCTTTTAATGAATAAAAAACATTGCTAATGAGGACATTGTATTTGCTTCGAGAGGGTTTCCTGTATATCAGTATCATGAAAGACTATAGAAAAAAGGCTTCAGTATTCAACTTAATACAATACCTCACAGCCTTGACTAAAAACACAGCTATACAACTAGGCTAAGTGAAAAGGCACAATGACAAAGACTCATCTTTCCAAAGACCATTACTGAAAAAGGTAATGAATACACCTGACAGACTCAGAAAGTGGCCACAGCATTAAAGGTGGGTGTCCACAAATCTCTGGAATGCTAATGATCATCTAAAAACAGCAGAATACAATGTGCACTAGCTAGCCTATAGTACACTTAGGCCTGTAATGTGCTAATGCTGTCACCAGTGCATTATCTTTCCACTCTGAGGAGGCTATGTGATAATGCTACCAGACAGGCTTGAGGTTAAGTGTGGCCAGGGGCCCCTTAGAGAGGTGCCAAGAGAGAGCTGGTGGCCCCATAAGCTTGGGCCGAACAGAGCTCTCTTAGCCCCTTTGCGTAACACAGCTAGCCATTGTGCTAGGCTGAAAAAGCGCATTAGCCGCTGAGAAAAGGGCTTTCCCTCTGAAACCCCCTTGGACAACAAGCAAAGCTCTGCTTGATAATTCAATCACTCTCCTAGCTGTACAGGGCAGAGCCCGCACAACCTCTCAGCACCTTTCCTCAGCTCTCTCCTTTCTTTTGCTCCCTCGTCTCCTCCATTAGGTAACTGTCCTATATATTACAGATGCCGTCATCCCTGACGCTTATCAAAGGAGAATAGAGGAATGAAGCCTGTGAGAGACTCATTGACATTTGAATGTATGCAGCAGTGTGAATTATGGCTGTATGCAACGGGTACTGCATAAGGGCATAAGAAGATAGAGATGTGTGTGGGGAAGCGGGAAGAGATAAAAGGAAGGGGGTCAGTGCGAGAGTGGGTTGAAGGAAAGGATAGGGAAGCCGTTGAGAATGAGACAGAAAGGGGGGGGGTGTTCTTATCGCTTTACCCTTGTCTTGACTTCCTTGCGGGGCCTTTGAAGAGCACAGAAATAAAGATACTTGCGCTGGCACATCAGAGAGAGATTTAGATTATGCCAGTGTTTACCCAACTGAGTGCTGCATGGCTGCTGGCGACAGCCTGCTGGTTTTTGAAGTTGTTATGGCCCAACTGCAGCTTAAAGCACTCAATGCTCGAAATATAACACCCATGCTGCAGAGGAGGGCTTTCTCTCTGTGTTTGTGTGTCAGTCTTTGTGTGTGTATCTGAACGCATGTGTGCATGTATGTGCCAGTTGGTGGGAATGTTTATGAGAGATAGCACGTGTCCTCGTATTCCTAATAGAGTGTGTGATGCATTCTGCCTTTCTGTGTGTGAGTGTGTGTGTTTGTGTGTATTGTGTGTAGGTGCGCGTGTGTGTAGCACTCTGAAAATGGAGCCATCCATCGGATTATGGGTAGACAGCTCTTTGAAAAGGAGGGCCTGTATTTGCATAAGCGGCCATGGAAGGGGAAAAAACCTATAGAAAGAAAGACAGATTGAGAGAGCAAGAGATAGAGGAAGAAAGAGAGAGAGGAAAAGAACAAGAGAGGGGGGAAGTGAGTGGACCACGCTTGCCAAGCCACTTGGGGATAAATCCTGTGGCTAGGATCAAGTATTCTGGGCAGGGATTTGGCCCCAGGTCCCCTCAAAGCAAATGGAAAATAACAGGCTGTGCAAATAGGTGGCAAGGTAATGATAGCTCTGTCAAGTCCCAAGGTACAGAAAGGGAGGGTGTGAAGAAAGGAGGATATTAGAGAATGAGAGAGAAAGGTTTGGGGGATGATCAGGTATGACGAAAGAAAGATGAGTGTGGAAAGGAGATGAGTGGACAGGGAAGGAGGAATCCAGCAAGGAAAAAGGACAAACCACACAGAAGGAGTAGTGATGGGGGGGTGCATCTCTTGCACATCTCTTGTTCCCTGACAGGGAGAGAACAAGAGATGTGCAGGGGCCAGAAAAACAGAAACAGAAGTGAGGAAGATGTCGGGGAAGGCTAGAGGGCCAAAGGAGAGGGTGATGGGTTTTCTTGTGGGAGCCCATTTTGGCTAAGCTTGTTGGTGATTTGGCATATTATGCTGGCACAGCACACAGGTGATGCCACAGCCAGCGTGCATGTGTGTGTCAATGTGTGTGTGTGTGTGTGTGTGTCTGCACAGAACGCCTGCATCTCTGTCTTTCCATATCCCTCTCTGATGCTCTCGCTCTCATCTTTTGGCTTTCCCTCTTTCAGCGGATTTTCTCCAACGCCAGATCTGCCCATTTTTACTCAATTTTCCATAGTATCATGTGTACCTATAGGCTACCTTTCACTACCACCCTGCGTGTGTTATTCTCCTCAGTTTCCACACCACACAATTTCAATCCAACGCCAGTGTGTTCCGTTTATGCAGAAAGGGAGAACTAGAGTTTCCACACCTATACAAACCTTTAATTAAGGGTGCTCCGATCGATCGGTCACTGATCGTAATCGGCCGATAATGGCTTTAACTCATTTGATCAGTGGTCTCTAAATAGGCCGATAAGAAAATCCAATCAGATTATGCAATACTCACCGGACAAATTTTCAACAACAGCTAAAATGGTTTCACTACACGGTCTGAGCAGTTTTCAAAGCTAGCTACCATCAAAGTGCTTTATTTTATTAAAATATTTTGTACTGTGTTAATAACACTTGTACAGAGCATGTCGCCGTATTTACTTTGCAACGACTCCCAGTGTGTTTTCTGCCGTCAGTCTTTTTGGACTCTTGTGTTGCTTTCAGTAACAGTTCCACTTTGTTGTTGGTCAATGCAAAAAAAATACCTGGTGTGGTGATTCGTCTATATTAATTACTTCTTTTGTCAAATTTTGGCAACTGCAAAGTAATGTTAGACCATCTGCCTCATGTTTAGGCTACACCGGCACACGCCTGCCCAGTGTACGTGAACGGCCACCAGATGTGCGTTTTTAGTCGTTTTAACATACAGAGATCAACTCTAATATGCAGCTAAAAACTGCTGTGGACGGAGTAGATTGTATTCGTTATAAAACTGTTTAAAAAAACATAGTAGTGCGGATGTAGCCTAACATTGCCCCATTCCTCTCTCTACTCCTCTCATATCAACGCTCCCGTTTTCCCGGCATTCTCCTGTATTTTTCCATTCTCATCCGGTATCCTCGTGTTTAAATGTTTCCCCATAAATCTTAAAATTATAAAATCAAATAAAAACCTGCTGGCTGTATTTAAAGTGTTTGCTACTCTCTCCTCTGGTAAAGCTGGTGGCACTAGGCCTATGTAAAAGATGTAGACTGTATTTCTTGCACAAGGATTTAATAAATGAAAACAACCCACTGAAATAATATTTACAATGAATGAAATAAAATCACAATGAATATAGTAACTATAAGTAATATTAACAATATACTAAAACTATAATACAAAATTAACAAATCTCACTGATGACAGACTCCTCTGTAGCCCACTCTCCCTCTCTCTGCTCCTCTCCCCCTACCCCCTAAAGCCCACAGAACCTGCCTGAGCTTTCCAGAAGCGGCTACTTTAGAGTTTATCATCGACTCATGATACCTGTACTCCTTTACCTCCTAAATCTTTTGGCTACAGTCTTTTTTTGTTGCAGTTTTTATAGTTGAAGTAAATTTTTAAAGATGCTGTTTGTTCTGTTTTTGTAGTTTATTCCACAGGAAAGCTATATTTGTTAAGCGGTGTCCTGGCAAAAGCTGCTATGGTTTAAGTCTCTAAGACTGAATGGAATTTGTTGCCCATGTTTCCTGGTAATAAAAAAAACTCACTGAAAAAACAGTATCATTTCATGATACTTTATCATATGTTAATGTTAATACTTAAAACATTGTTTTCATGATTAATTAAATAAATACACAGTACACTGTATAATGCTACATGATAAATAAAGGCTTCAAATAGACCAAATGATCTGTGATCGGTACCAGCCAATACTGCTTTCAGTAATTGGTGATTGGCGCAAAAAATCCTGATCCGAGCAGCACTACTTTTAATAAATTTTTATATTGACCATAATATTTCCCTTTTTAAGAATTGTCCAGTATTAATGTTTTCAACAACAGTTTTTAACTATGGCCAACAAGAACAATAAAGGTACAAGCTCTATTCAACAATGACTAAAGTTACAATGCATCAAACCCGTTGAAATCAGCTTGCTGTATTTGGAATCTTATTCAACAGAAAGAACAACACTCTTCATCTACCTGTGATGTGCCAAGAATCTCAAAGTAGCATCAATTACTTCTTTGAAAATGTAAGAATAGGACAGTCCTTGTGCTCATTTTCCAGCCTCCCAGTGCTCTGCAGTTAATTAACAAGGTCGTTAGGCTGGGGTGAATGAGTGCTATACTGCCATGCTAAATGTGTTTTACACACCATGTTTAATAAGCCTGTATCTGTGCTATCAGAGTATCGGCACCCTTCAAATGGCTTTTCAATAATGACAACCAGCCCCCAGAGGTACTGATTCTGTCTGTGAGTGTGATTCTGTGTCTGTGTATGTGTGTCTTACTGAAGTGGCTAAATGGCTGGTATCTACCAGCCTGATAGAAAAAGTGCTCCAGTCAATAGTTGCAATAGTGCGTGTTGTTGTCGTATCCACACACACGTTGGATTGCTGCCAAAGGGGAGCACACCGTTTCTCACTGTCACCATCCGACCACACAAGCCATGTGTGTATGTGAAAGTGTGTGTTTTTGCCACCCATGGAGTGTACTGACATGCCCCCTTGATTCTTGCAGACCACCGGGGTGGAGAGGAACCACCTGTCTGTCCAGAAACCAGCACACACACACACACTTTGCCCAACATTACCATAACCATATTTACCCATGGTCAGTGCATTCCACTGTGGGCTGCTTAACAGGATAGGTGATACACACACACACTGAAAATATCCTTTCATATTTCTCCTACGGGCCCAAAAGTATATTCATAAATGCCATAAAAGCCCCCTAATAAGTCAAAAGAGATGGTGCCCGTGTGTGTTAGCCTTCCTAGGAAAAGCTCCTGTACCAAGCAATTACTGTGGCTGCTGAAACAAGAGCGCTCTGTGGGGAAAAGCCAATTAGTCCGCCGTGGCAGCAGGTAGCAAGCTGGCTCCATTCATTATGATCCCTCATAACACTGTGCTAATGTAATAGCACAGTGTTAAGAGCTGGTGACAGACAGCGGAAGGCTTTAATGATAATAACGGGATCAATAGCTGGGTGCCAGATAGCACCATTTTCATGCAGGCGTGTGGCGTGAAGGATTTTAATCGAAAACACTAATGAAAGTTGTGTACGAGGACGTAGATATTTGGCTGTGTTCAATACAGCATGTTTGTGAGTGTGCAAGTGTGATCAATCCATGGTGATAATATTCAGTTAACTAATAAAGCTGCAGGCAATAAATGTAATATCAATATCTAAAATTGATTAGCTCCTGGGTTTAACCTAACCTGATGATTTTCCGATAATGTGATGCAAAGATGTAGCCCAGGAGGCCAGAGCTGGAGAGACACAGAAAGAGTGTGTGTGTGTGTGTGTTTATGTGTGTGTGTGTGTTGTAGGCCTTGATGAACCCTTCTGCTCTGCTTGGTCCAAATAATTGGTCTATTGTGGTTGGCTAAAGGAGCCTGAGCTGGACAACTCTGAGAACGGAGTGGAGGAGGATGAGTGACCAGAGGAAAGAGACCAGAAAGAAAAGGAGGACTACTGAACAAGATTCTGATGGCAAATGAGTTCAGCGTTAAAACAAAAAAGTCAAGGCCTGGCTTGGGGATTGTTTACTCAACATTATCCCCTTCAGGAACTGTCAATAACGCCCTTCTACATCAGCAGTTTATACCTGCATCATATATGATTAGACTGCTCGCATAGAACAAAAATAATGGCTTCTGTCTGTGTACTAAAGACGCCTTTGAGATCCGATCAGGTGGACAGAATGTAAATGCAACACCTCTCCAATTCACAAGTAACAACACGGGCAGCAGTCAGAATTTTGTGCAGAACAAGAAATCTATAATACCACATATGTGATGTGTATGTTAAGACATTTTATAAAGGCAACCTATGAAATGATTCAGTCTCAGCTATGAATGTATGGAAGATTTGAATCATAATTGAAATTTATGTTGCTAAGAATTTATATGTTTAACACAGCATTTAAAAGGACAACATTATCTTTCCGGACAATAGTACAGAAATCCAACAATCTCTTCAAGGACATGGCACTTTATTCACTTATTAAACACAGGGATAAGTGCACACACGCATATACATCGTACGCACATACAGTCATGTGCATTGGAAGCTCTGCCATGCTGAAATCCATCGAGTTCGACTCTATTGCCTCCAATCTGACGTTCTGTAAATCACGCTCGCTCCAAACAAACTGACCCCCGCCCGTACTCTCACTCTCTTTCTATCTATCTATCTATCTATCTATCTATCTATCTATCTATCTATCTATCTATCTATCTATCTATCTATCTATCTA
>JAPMOB010242219.1:0-39296 GCA_029875015.1 Lepomis gibbosus
TGACCCACATAATATACAACCCAGAGGAAGAGCCAGCCACTAACACTAGTTACAGTAAAGTTACTTACTGCGGTCTAACTTAACTGTTATAAGTGTGACACAATCTTATAATATTCAGTCCAGCTCACTACCCGTTTCATTATCATTCAATACATGTAGCTGTGCTGACCTTGCTGAGCCTCCGGTGACAGGTTCACAGATAGTAAAGATAGTTACTGAAAGGAGCAGGCGAGCTAACCGTGATCGTATAACAAGCGTGGATCAGTTCAACCTGTAGCTGATAAAACTATTACTGTAACGTTGCAGTGGGAGTTTACCTGAGTTTCCACCATGTTGTGTGAATCTGGCTTCCCACCATAGCCGCTCTCACTTTGCCTTTTTTCGCGAGTATTGTGTCGATACGCCGCTGTCTCGCTGCACTGAATGAAGTAACGTTACGGCGCCTGTGTTGATCTGCCTGTGAGACGGGAACCTTGAAGTAACCGAGCCTGAACATGTCTGTGTGAAAAGCCAAGGCCTGCATGCTGTTGTTCGTGCGTTTATTGCAGGATTTCTGTATGAAAGCGGTTGTGTTTCGGATTCTGCTCGCTCATGAGTTCATGGTTGCAATCTTAAAACCGCACCGCTAGTGGCCGCAGGAAACTAAATAATGCCCCTTTAACTAATATGCAGAACATGGGAAACTACTGCATAATATTTTACTAAGATTATGAAATGTTACTGTTCTGGTAACTTTTACAGGAAACTGTTGAAGTCCACGTTGGTGCTGATGCCACTCTTTGGTGTCCACTACATCATATTTAACGCCATGCCGTACACAGAGGTGTCTGAAGTTCCCTGGCTGATCCAGATGCACTATGAGATGCTGTTCAACTCCTTCCAGGTAAAGCTGTTGTGGTAGAAATGGCTGCTGACTTAACTCTGAGGGTCCCAATAAATAGTAATTTTAATTTCCAGTTGAACAAATCAGATTGACCTGAGTCCTCAGGGTTAATTTGTCTTAATCACTGAAAAACACTGTCAAAGTTTCAAAGGAAAACACTGGAAGGCATCAGTTAACTCATGTCCATTAGATGCTTATTGTTGCGATGTCTGGTGGTTAGATCTTAATTAAGATAAAGAGGAAGACATGGAGTGGCTGATGATTTAAAATATCATACTAAATATCAAATTATACAGCTAAAATGTCATGTTAAGTGCACACTAAAGATAATAGCTGCACTGGAAATTCATGGATGATGCGAGTAAAATAACCCTCTTTTCATTTCCAGGGATTCTTAGTGGCAATAATATACTGCTTTTGCAATGGGGAGGTAAGAACTCAGAACGTTTTGCATTTCACTCCAAAACTGCTGCATGACATTTAAACTCTTAAATGCCTAAAATACTTCTTCTCTTCTAAGGTGCAAGCTGAGATCAAAAAGTCTTGGAGCAGGAGGACTCTGGCCCTGGACTTCAAAAGAAAAGCTCGGAGCGGCAGTAACACCTACAGCTATGGACCTATGGTATCTCACACCAGTGTTACCAACGTCACTGCCAGAGGACCGCTGGCCCTCCACCTCACCACGAGGCTGGGGCCGGTGCCTGTGAATGGGCATCGGAACCTCCCCGGGTACGTGAAGAACGGCTCTGTCTCTGAGAACTCTATACCTTCATCAGGACAGGAGCTTCACATTCCCGACGAGGAGCCTTCAGCTCACACGCGGCCCTGCGAGGACGAGAAACCCTCGCCTGTGGTGGAGGAGGAGAGGGAGACGGTTATGTGACCTCCAGGAACGCTGTGTATAGAGATGAAAACGGGAGGAAAAAACAAATCATGAAACAGTCTCAGGGTGGTCTGGTGGGGATGGCTGCATGCTTCAACACTGCCAGTTTTATCTCCTGTGAATCAAGCCAGAACATTGCCAACTGATGAGTTTCTAAGGCGAAAAAGGTGTATCACTTTTGTGAGCTGGCCAGCCTTTTTTTAAAGGGACGATGACCCTCGTTGTTGTGGCAACTATTTTCCCACCTGCCACATTGAATGTGTAAAAGCATGAAAACAGACTGCCGTTTTGTATTTCTTTTTCACTGCCATAACTGTTGTTATCATGTTGTTATCTGTTTGCTTTTGTGCATTCATCAAATCGGGGTTAGTTATAGTAGTTACCAGGAACAGCCTTAATCACACGTGTGGGCAATTTTAACAGCAAGTTTTCAGATTAAGTCAGCATTAAGTAGACTATGCGTAGGCTCGGATTAAATAATTATTAATGCTACTATTTTGAGGCATCTGATCATGCTATCTGGCATGGTATCTCATCTGTTCTGCATTGACTTAAATCCACTTCAGTGTAAAAGGGAAGGTACTCAGGTAATTGAAGTCCTCTGTTGTTGCACACCTAATTTTATACTTTTTAAGTAGCGTTTTAGCATGGTGAGCATTTCTCTGAGGGTATTGCTATGTTGTATAAGGCTGTGTTAAATATTCTTTTTCAAAATGTTGTACAGTTTTTGTTGTTTAGAAAAGCCCAGTATTCATTTCTCTAATTACAACAGATTAGAAAGAGTTAAAATGATTGTTTCTCACACACTCTCTCTCTCTCTCTTTCTCTCTCTCTCTCTCTCTCTCTCACACACACGCACATACACGCACATACATACGCAACATGATGCCAAAGTAAGAATATTTGTCTGAAGACTCTTTTTCTCTCTTTGGGTTCAGTGTTAGTTGAGGCAAAGAAGAACTTTATTGAAATATGACAAAAAAAGGGTATCATATGTTCTCACTCAGTTTTCAAAGGAAGAGACCCTTTAAAAACACAGGGTGCAGGAAATGGTCATATTTTCCAGTGGAATGTTAATTAAACGAGGAATCCAAGAAAATCTCAAGTTCTGCTGGAATTCCAAGGGTGACATTTGTGGTGGTTATGAAGTTCAACCCAAAAATGAATAACACACAGTAATCTTTACAGACAGTCCAGTGGTATGCTGCTTTTTGATGTATATATTTAAGTCACAATGTTTACAAAGATCAGAAATACATTCTAATTGTGAGCTAATAGTGTTCATGCGTATGTTGTAAAGCTATGTTTCAATGTATTTTCTTTTCATGTGTTTGTTTACGGAATGTTTGCAATATTAGATTATGTATATAGTCCAAAAGAAAACTGGGGAATATATTTACAGAGGGCATTCAAACTAGCATTTAATTTAGCATTCCACAAAAAAAATTAAACTCTGTAACTTGTAATTTACAGCACTTAACTTGCGTGGTTTGCAGGTTAGGTCATTATTATCGTCTTATACCAAAGAGAAAAGGCATGATATGTTGCCAGAGAAAAGGTTATTTTGCACCATTTCTTTGTGTTTTCATCCACCATCTGGTTTACAGTGACCAAGAAGTCTTAAAGTTGCAGGAAAACTCACTCTCCAAAAAAGTATTTGCTGCTGGTTGTTAGTTAGAAAAATGTCAAGACAAAAATATTGAAACAGAGAACACATATGGATTGACGTTTCTTTATAAAGACTCAGTGTTATGTAAACAGCAGTGAGGCAAATGAGAAAACCATTCACTTCGCTCAGTATCTTAGTAACAATAACCAGTCCATAAATATTAATGGCAGTTTTGTTGCTCTTAATCCTCCACTTGACTTAGTCTCAGCTTGGTCTCAAAATCTAAAGTTGCTATTTGCTTTGAACTAAAATGTCTGCTTGAGTTGTGATTTAAATCATATTCAGCTAAATGGATTTTTACCTCAATTTCAGCTAATATGTAACCAATGCTAATATTTGCTTTTGTACACAGTCTTCTCCCACATTTTTTATTTTGATCATACAGTATTGACCACCATATGATTCAAAGCTCTCCTGTCCCTTTTGTTATTGTGTTTATTCTTGTATTTATCTTTTGGTGACCTCACACTGACTGGATTTTGCCAATTTACTAATTCCCAGTTTTGCTACACCTGATGCTAGATCCATTAAGGTGTGTGCTCTGGCTCAGTTTTGAAAGTCTGCCTACAAGTCCATCCAGCAAATGTATACTGCATCGAAAGGAGTAGATGACACAAAATTAGTTCATACTTGCTTTGAGTATGTTTGAGTTACGTTTGCAAACAGATACAGTGCCCTGCTGTTTTTAGAAAGCATGTAGTCTTAAAAAAATTAAGAATATGAAACCATTTTTAAAGATTTGAAATTTTTTTGGATAAGAGCCAAAGACATGATAGGCAAGCACTGAAAGATGGCGTTTGATCTTTTCATGGCATTTCTTTGCAATAAGAAATATACAAAATGATTCCAACCTTGCAATCATTTTAGAAATATCCACAACACTCATTTAAGACATCCATTCAGAAACTTGTGCATTTTAAACAATTAGCAGTGCAATTCTGAGAAGTGCATTTTGGATCAGAATAGACTCAAATTGGACTCAACTTGAACATTTCCATGGGGATCGGTCATGATTGCGTCTTCAGATTGTGTGGATTGACTACAACACTAATTAAGTTGCAAGTCACACTGATGATAGAAGGAAAAGAATGAGGTTGGGGGAAATCTTTGTCACTTGATAATACAGTATCTCACTTAATAATTCTTCATATTTAACTGACTTTCTTTAGCTGGTATTTATTGCATTTCTTACCATTCTCTGGAAATTTATGAATTTCTATACACAAAAAGGAGTACAGTTGTAGTATGTACATTTAAAAATGATGTCGATGAGGTGGTTTTGCTTCAAATTCAACTTGGCTTTCCATTTATTGACATGTTACTAAGACAGTTTTTCATTTAAAAGGCGGCTGATATCAGACCATGAAAATATTTTTTAAACACTTGGAAAATTATATTTGAGCACTTTAATACCATGTAATACAGTATTTTATTCTGATTGTATCTTGTAAAATGATTGTGTTTTGGAATCAAGTGTACAATAAGGCCAATAATCATCGAGCTGTTGTATTTCACTGTTTTCAAATACCTCTCATGGAAATATAAAATGTCTTTCATTGTCTTTTATTTATCTTGTACCGAAATGTACTCAGTGGAGTTGACATTGGTCTTCATTCTTTAGATGCAGTATGTGGGCAGTGTTTGCACACATCTCACCTTCTGATCATTCTATAGTGATGTACTGTAGGCATGTTGTAAGTATCAGTGTAAACTTGGAATAAAATAGGAAGATGTTTTCTGGTATCTAATGTTCATCAGTGAATTGTGAATTAGACAATAAATGTATAATTTTACTGTACTCTGATATTCTTGCAACTTTCATGATTTTGAAGTAGACAAATTATGCATTTTCTTATATATATAAATCTTTTGTTTATTTTAAATATAATATAATACAAATTTCATTTTAGAAAACAAACGCACGCAAAATGCTTTCAGTGAAAAATATGAAATTTTCTGTGTTTGTCCATGAAAGGCAGAGTTCACTTTTGAGCTTTCTTGGATCCTCCTTTAGCCCCTCCTTTGTTTCCTTTTTCCCCTCTGTCTCCCTTCTCTCCAGATTTCTTCCCTTTCCCCTCACCAGCTTCTTTCTTGGTTGCTTCTCTTTCACCCTTCTTCTTTGTTGATGCATCCTTTTCATCTTCTTTCCCTTCTTTGGCACCCTTACCCTCTTTCTTGCCCTCCTTGGTCTTCTTTTCTTTTTTATCAGCATCCACTTTCCCTGAGACTGTTGTCACCTCCTCCTTTTCTTCTGCTTTTGCTGCTGCAGGAAAACAAGAACAATCAGGTATCATCACTTGCCTGCCTGTAACCAGGGGCATAGGTATGGACATTGCAGATTGTACGTGAGGCTCTGTGACGGGAGTGGGCCTACATATGCAATGATAATTGCTGGGTAATATGTGTAAGGCTGCCCAATCTTAAGTTTCTATTTGATTATATGCAAGACGACAAGACTCTAGAAACTGGGTGAAACATAAACTCTGAAAAGTTGACTAGCAGAGCACACGTGCAAGCTAGCAGTCATGCCATTCAAACATAAAAGTTAAAAGTTGTTCAGAGACAGGAGAGAAAAAAAAGAGGAGGAGAGGGTCGCAAAGCTCCCAAATAAGATTGTTTTGGATTTTTTACTAAGGACATTGTCAAAGATTTCGCTCAATGGAAGTGCATCAGATTCATTCAAACAGGCCATTCAAATAGGTATGGTAACTTTTGTAAGGTGCTTTTTCCGTGGAATTGGTGTGGCTGTGGTGCCCCTGTTTAAAAGGCAGTTATGGGACAGGTCGCCACTGAGCACCTGTTTGTGTGGATGTGCTTGTGGGTATTAAACTGTGTGTGCGCCTTAGCTGGCCTGTTTTCAGGACATGGTGTTTTTATTTACCATAAGGTCTTGCTTCTCTGTCGAAGAAGAATGTGGTTGCCGTGATTTGGGAGGTTATTGTACTGAAATTGCCCGAAAAAGTCTGAGTCATTTCAGCAGAGTGGACACCTCCCCTGCACTCAGCTGGTTTTAGTGACGTTACAGGATTTTGACAATAACAGCTCCTTATAACTTTCTCTTTGACTTCTGTACTTTGCAAATATAAACACAGTCTGACTCTAAAATCCATCACATGATGGTACTTTAGACTGCTGCGTCCAGGCGCATGCAGCACAGCCGCAGCAGCAGCATATGTGGAGATAGGCACACACAAAAAGTGTTGAATTTAATATGGTAATATGGAAAGAAATCGATTTGAGGAGCTTTAAATTAAGTAGGTAAGGTATTTACTGCATCTAATCTTATCAGTTGTTAAACCTTGCACAACGAGGCACACAAATTTGCAATATAGGGTTCCCCTCTAGACACGAACACAGTGTGTGTGTGTGTGTGTGTGTGTGTGTGTGTGTGTGTGTGTGTGTGTGTGCGTGTGCTTCGTAACTGTGTAGCCCAAGGGCCCATCATAACAGCCTGCACTGGGGCCTGTTGTTACTACCTTACCCTACTGTCTGTGACACTAATTGGAAGGGAGAATTTAATCCAACGGAATGCCAGGCTAAGTAGGTTGCATGTAATGAAGGCACATCTGTCAAGTGCTTTCTGTATGAGAAGTGGAGAACGAAAAGCTTTGTGTGCGTTTACAGAGACACTGTTTTTCTCATAATTATTCAGGAGGTGACACCCTGAACATGTACATGGCTAACAGAGGTAGTGAGGGTGAATTTCTTGTTAAAGTTACTGGATTGAGGTTAGGGAAAGGTATATGTTAAAAGCAAATACAATTACATGAATATTTAAAATGGAATAACTTGTATGTGGTTAAAGGAATAATTTGACATTTTGTTGAGCATTAGATGAGAAGATCTTCATCACCCTGATATCTGTATGGTGACTATGGAGCTAACGCTAGTGGCTGGTTAGCTTAGCATAAAGACTGGAAACAGGAAGACACCTAACTTAGCTCTGTCCAACTATAAAAAAACCAGCATCTCTAAAGCTCTGTTACATCTCATTTATTTAATTCCGACAAAAGATGAAGAAGTGTAAAAAATAACAAACTCTAATTTCAGGGGCAATACGGCAGACAATCAGCGGTAACAACATGACTTCAGGAAGTTACTGCTGGCAGCCAAGAACAAGGGCAGCACATACCCCCCTGTAAAACAGGAAGTTGATGTTTTTCCGCTTTGTTTTTTTTATGAGCCACAACATGTTAATTTGAGAGCTTTTCAGATGCTTGTAAGTAGATTTTGTTGCCTCCTGACTGAGCAAGGCTAGCTGTTGTTTCCAGTCTTCAAGCTAAGATAACTGGCTGCTGGGTGTGCATGTTTAACAAACCACATTATGAGAGTTGTATCAATGTTTTCATATAACACAGAAAGAAAGCAATTAAGCCTGTTTCCAAAATATCAAAACTATTGCTTTAAATTCTCCATGACTGACACTATATTTTCTCTTTAACAAATATCCAAACTCTGATAATGCCTAAAATTTACTTGCAAAGATAATGTTTAATAAACAGGTTGCCTGCATGTGGAGAATTTGAAGCTCTATGTTCAAAAGATGTTAACTTTTAGATGCAAAGTAGACTCTGCAGCCTCTTCATTTTATACATGTAATTAGGCCTCATTCATATGCATTCTGTAAATTACACCTGGCTGTGATATAGATCAAAACGAAACATTGCTGTGATTTTACACTTCAGCAACTATTGTGTAAAAGCTGTGAAAATTGCTCGAAGGAAAGACTCCAATTGGGGCCAAATGGAGCGTCATTGCTCTTTGTCTTTTTCTTTTTTTGCATGTTCTCCCAGAAGGAAAGCAAAAATTTTCCCTGTGCTCTACAAATGCTCCAGAGACACTGGATACACAAACATAGGCCAAGAAACAAACACACAACAAATGTCAAAAGTTGCCGGAAGGGGTCAGAGGAAACCTGAAATTATTTTGGTCCTGTGTTTTACTGTTTTGGATGAATCCAGCTGACTTAAAATAATCAACAAATCATCACAATGTCTGTGAATAGATTTCTTTGTGTTTTGACTAAATTCTGAAATTGTCTTGCCTGCATTTCTCCTCCACTCCATAAGCTCTTTTCTTTTGCCTCTTTTTCTTCTTGTTTCTTTATGTAACCGTCTGATTTTGACAAAACTTGGGAGGGATGATCCATCAGTGGGTTAAAGTCTGGGTCAGTGATGGTTAAATGAGCTGTTATTAAATGTCAGACATTTAATCCTAGATGTGTTCCAAATCTGGTCAGACTGAGACTGCTGGTGCCTATTTGCTCATGTATCATCTTGTTTATATACTATGTATGATAATGGAATAATTAAAGGTTAACATTGCTTTCTACAAAAAGCCTTAACCCTCACACCATCACCAAATGTCAAGTTCTGCTCAGATATAATATATATATATATATATATATATATATATAATATATGTACAGTCTGATTGGGGCAATATAAATGTCAAAACTGTAAATGTAATTCCAGATGTGATGTTTACGCTGTCTTACTGATACCTCAAATAATGTCTGTTTAATTCAAATAAGTTTGCATTTTTGTGCAGGAACAGAGTGTGACTTGTAACCAGACCAAATTCTTTTTCACAAGTCCGTCACTCATCAGGCGGCGTGCTGTGAACCTCAAATGACCTTTTTCCTGCTGCCCATTGAGAGCTCTGGGAGACAGATGTGTGAGAAGTTTGTTTATGTTGTTACAACAAGAGCTCCAACTGTTTGGTGACAGCGAAAAAGTATTTATTTTCAGCTATTTGCATACTATGCACTTTTTGCTTTAGAAGAAGCAGCTCTGGTGAGAGCTGATGACAAATAAGTGAAGATGGCAAATAGGAGTTGATTCACAATTCTGTCTTTTCAGTGTCTTTTTTTTCAGTGTTAGTGTGAGTGCTTGTGAAGGAGGCGGAGAGAGAGTGACGATGGAGAGACTAAGCCTTTGTTCATTCTGTGTGTGTGTTTCTAACAGATATTGACTGTGAAACTGAAAAGGCTCACTGATTTATTTTGTCATATTTTGTAGCAGATGCTTTTAACAGCCCGGTAAGTATGTGTAAATGGAGGTGCAGAGAAACTCTTAATGGAGAATCTTGTCACTTCTATCACATAAAACAGACCTAGGTCAGTTATATAAGTATAAGCTGCCCATCCTCACCAGAAAAAAGGCTGTTTAGATTGTTTAGCTTTAGAATAGCTTATTAGGACTGTTTACGGTATTGTTAAGCCACGACTTCAAGTGGCAGAAGCAGTCAGGTAACGTAGTATAAAAAATGAGATAGTCCACGTAAGGGGTGGATGGATGTGTCAAGTAAGCAAAGGACTTTCACTCAGGAGGCTCAGGATCGAGTCCTGTGTGAAATAAAGTCCCAATAGAAATGTTTGAAGTTAAATGATGTTTTGTAGATGACTTAGTCAATGTACTTATTTTAACCTAACCCACAATATTTTCCTAAACCTAACCAAGTAGTTACTTGGTTACTAGTCACTTCCATCGTTTCACGATGTTTACCCCATGTTAGGTCACGTGATGTGATGTACATAATGTATGGACGGTTCTGTAAGCTTGTCTCTGCACTGGTACTTGCCAATGATCATACATGTCACTTATAGGGAACGTTCATATTTGTTGTTGTACTTTCCAATGGACATATATGTTGTTTTTGTCATATATGTCATTTTAGATTGACCTTTTGGGATATTTGAAAATCAACCTATTTTTTCGTTTATGCGGATGTGTTGGTATAAGCTCAGTTTCATTGTAACAACATCTTAACTTTCCCTAAGCTTTTACTTTTACACAACACTCTGAATGCACCAGAGGATATTTTTCTATACACGCATAAACAGATTTGATAAGCTCCTGTTATTCAAGGGCACATCCAAAAGATAAGAGCAGGCATTTCTTGCTCCTCATTTGGTAAGAGTTAATTAACAGCTAAGTTATATTCGTTGTTTTTACTGACATTTCGCAAGTGTACTGTTGCTTTGCATAATGAAGCCCTTATTTTAAAAAAGAAACTCACAAAAGGCTTGATTATGAATTTCATTTTGTAGTAAGATTTCTTTGCTTAACATTCAACCACACTATATTCACTCTGTACTCTCTGTATGTGGTCATTTGGTTTGTCTGATACGCTTGCAAATATCATCTCAGTGTCCCCTAAACATATCAGAATTACTGCAGCAAAGCAGCAATTTCCATATTTGCATGTATAATTATGTTGCCCTCCTCTTTAGTTAATCCAGAGGCAAGCATTACAGAATGGTTTGTTTGGAGTTTATGGTTGAGAGCCGCTGAATGTGTTAATCGTGACTCTTTACAATGGCCGCAGTCAGTGTACCACCCCTTCAGCTCCTCTCCCAGCCACACAGCTGATTGGTTATATAGTTACAGAGAAGCATTTACTTCAGTGCATATTAGATCAACTCTCTGTGATGACACTAGACATGCAGAGATATGGATGCTCTCGCCACAATTTACAATGTGATCTAATTTGAGACAGTCAAGAAAAATATATTGACAGATCCATATTTTTTCTCCCATAATTAATTACCCAATAAGCAATGAATGTATTTGTGCACACAAATGCATAATATATCATCAAGAAGAACAGGACGAGACAGATGTCAGTCCCTATTTGTCACATTTCCTAACCTGAAAAAGACACAGCAAAGCAGCTAAAGACACATGGCAACACACCAAATTCCTAATAGGATGAGTACATACAGGAAAATTTAATCACAGATGAGACCATTGTTGTTGACATCAATGATCATATTTAATTTATACTGGCAGGAGTGAATGTTTTGCTTTATTCAAGGCTAATATCAGGAAAGCCAACAGACACATAGGGAAACAGACAGACACAGAGAACAAACAGGCATTTTGCATGTATTACCATTTCCAATGCTTGTAGTAATAGCAATTTTCTGCCTCATAGTTTTCTCAAAGTTGTCATTGTCCTATGCTTGTGACATTTTCATGCAAATATGCATGAAGCAAAATATGTGCATCTATATTAAAAACACCTAGGCCTGAAGAAAGAAGAGAGCCTCACACAAAATACAAAAGTATGAACTACAAAAGTCCAGCTGCCCTAAATATATCATATTAGCAAAATCCAGTACAGTTTGTATTTCATAGCCACAGTAAAAGTTTATACTGTACTCAGTTGCTGCACTACAACTCCACTTCCAAGCAACATTTTGAAAATTCAAATTGTTCTTTTCTGGCTACAAATTTCAAAAGCGATAGTAGGAGGAAAGTATGCATTTGTATTTGTTTGAATTTCTCTAAAATTCCGCTCGCAACAGTAAGACCAGATGGACTGACTGCAGGATGGGCATTATAGGCATGAATGGGTCTTTTCGAGTGGCTGCCAATGTATAAACTATGTTTTATAAAGTCACTTAGCCAACAGGAGTGTCTGAAAGATGATAAGAGCATAAGAAAAGGAGGGAAAAAATCACCCCGTCTCTGACAAAGTGAGGGAGCTGTGGTGCTCTTCGCTCAGCCTTACTACTGAGAGCTGGCTGTTGTTAGCACTTTGAGTTTGGACCTGCTCAGACACTGTCTGTACTGCAGACACTTCTGGGGTAGCTGGAAGAAAAGCAGTAAGGAAGAGAAGGGAAGAGAAAAGGAGGAAGATAAAAAAAGAGGAAATTTAGTACAACAGAGAATGAAACAGAGCAGAAGAATTGAAACAAGTGCAGTAAGGTTTGTAAAGTAAAAAAGAGACAGATTTAAGGAATTACAGCTGCCCTAGAAATGATGTTATGTAAAAAAATACAACTGTTCTTTTAGCCTTAATCATAAAGTGGCACTAGAGTCTTATACGAAACTGTTTGGACTATTTCTCCTGCGTTTCAGATCCCTTGGGAATTCTTTGTATAAAGCAATCACAGATTGGTGCATGAGCGAAGCATGCATAATGTACTCTGTGCAGTTTATTTATGTCACAGGACTTCAGTGTATGAAGGTTCAAACATTTATCTCCCATTTGGAGCTTGTGGCTCCCATTGGAGCCACCAGCAATTGAAGTTGTCCAGTGCAGCAGAGTGTTAAAAAGAAATGGTGACACAAGAGAAAAAAAGCAGAGCCATTTCAGGAAAGAGCCACAGTCGACATCAGACTTAAACCTTGCGTACGTCAGCTTATTTTTTATTACCAATTTAATATAATATAAAAGATATTAGAGAGAGGTACTTACATCCTGGGATCTCGGTCAGCTCATTTAGAGGTGGCACTGTCTCTAATGTGTTGGCGTATTTCTTGGCGGCCTGTCTTTGCGCATGCCGTGCCTCTATTTCCTTTTTGGTTCTTGGGATTCGACATTTGAATATACAACATAGAGTGATAACTGAGAGAGGGGAGAGGGGGGGAAAAATAGGGATATGATGAGTTTATATTATAATAACTGCAACATCTTTAGGATTAAGTATATATGCTATATGTATAACATATTCATATATTTTTAATTATTTTAGTTACTTCTTAAGTTACTTCTAGTGGTGTCTATCCCAGAGACAGTTTTGCCTGTTTGCATTGCAATGCTCACGGCAGAAGAACTGACATTTACAAAACTCTACAGCAACATCAATGTTTCCATTACTCTGGACAATCCACATACATCACAGTGTTTGTTGAAACCACTTTCCACCAAAGAAATCATTCCAATGAAATCTAGTGACAGATGGGTCTGTGGATTATCCAGAGTAACAATGAAATTGTTAACTGTTTTTAGCCATAATAGCATCATGGCTGTAGAGATGGAACGTCGGTCTAACTGTCATTTCCTTAGGTGGAAAGTCTACAATTACTGGATGGACTACCATGACATTTGGGGATTTTTGGTGATCCTCTGACTTTTCCTCTAGCGCCACTGTGAAGTTCACATCTGTGGTTTTGGATTGCCATGAAATTTGGTACAGACATAAATGTCCTCCTCTGGATTAATTTTTATAACTTGATTGGGTTTATCATCTAGCATCCTTACCAGGTCAAAATATTAATTTGCAATACCTGCTTAATTCATGACATTGCCATTCTGAGCTATACTTTATGTTTACTGCAAACTAGCAAATGTTAGCATGCTAACACGCTAAACTAAAATTTCATTCTGTGTGTCCCAACAAATATAAAACGCTAAATTGTCCTACTGTTCACCAAAATTAAAATAATAATTACAATATTATACTTGCTCTCATTGCTTACATAGTTTATCATGTTCTATCATACTCACTATTACCTAACCCAGGGGTTTTCAAAGTGTGAGGCGAGCCTCCCTAGGGGTATCATTGCATTAGTTATCAAAATGAGATCAAATAGAATAGCCTACATGTGTGAGAGTACAGAAATACAGTAGTTGTTGGGAACTGTTTTACCCCCATCAGAGTTAGAAATTAATAAATGCCCTAGGACAGACCTTTTTTTTTTAAAACTATTTGGTCCCATAAGCATCCAGGAACTGAGCGAAACTTACCAAGTAAACTAAAAATGTGGTGATGGCCCATTTCCCAAGCTTTGTTTGAGGGGAGGCCTGCAGTCTCAGACTTTGAAAGCCCTGACCTAACCAAATATAAAAACTTAAACAATGCACTATGTGCCTAAATTCAACACTGATTTTTCTGTATGTGTGTCAATCAATCAATCAAACAATATGCTAGTTGTTTCTAGCTGATATAGGCAAGCGTTGCTTGTTGCTTTCTTACAAAACCGTTCAGTATGCTAAAGTAAGGGTTAGCTGTCATGCCGAAGAGAAAGTCAGTTTTTTCGTTTTTAATTGTCACCTATCCTGATGAAAACACTTATATATTTGCCTGCATGTGTGTGTGCATGAATGTGTAGTACACAGGGTCCCAGTTTGGGGATTTGAAAATATGGTCACTCTAATTGGGGTTGAACCAAAAAAACACAGATGTATATGTCAAAACCTGGGCAAACAAAATCCAATTATTTGCATGGCTAGATATTACTGTAGGCAAGTGAGAACTGATCCTTTAAACAAAGACTTGCTTCGTTTACTGTATGTGAAAAATGACTTTTGGTGATGGTATTTTGCTTGTAGTTGCTGTGTATTGTATGTTACTGGTTTTAATTCTTTTGCACTACTATAACGTGACACTGTCACTCAAAAGCTTTAACATTATTGTTAATTTTTATGCAAAAAATCAATAAACAAAGATCATAAATAATACAAGACTAGGCCAAAGATCATTTTGTTGACAATTTTGTAACAAATCACAAGGTGTCTCAGGTATAACATATACCTTTTTACTACACAATTCATTGGATCAAATTTAGAAACAACATCTTTTGTTTTGCCATTTTGTTTAAACCAACATTAAAACCATTAGGGTGAAAAGCAAAGTGAGAGTTTATTTTTCCTAGCTGCTGCTATTACTCAGATTACTCACTTCTGGAAATACTGTAGTGATCCCTCTCTTTCCTGATATAATATCTGAGTCATTACCACTAATCACACTGTGGACGCATAATTGCAATGCACAGACAACTTTGGCCTGCAGTTCTTTCTCAAGATAGCTGTCTATTTGAAGAAGGGTTTGTGAAAGTGACAACAAAGTGATTTCATGAGATATACTGACCAACTGCTAAACCAAACACAGCAAAGATACCGATAACCTGCCATAACCGCAGCCCCCAGAAAACAACGGTTTCTGATGTGACGGGGTCCGGCTTCTTTGGGGGATCTGTGGGTAAAAGCTGTGGATAAAAAAGAGACAACATAGATATTTTTTATGTATATGCATAGCACAAGGAATCCTTCAAAAGCAGGTTTTACAACAGAGAGCAAAGCTCAAAGAGTAAACAAGATCTTAGAGTAACTAAATCTCCACTATTTAAGAATAATGCTCAGTTTTCTGTGTGATACTTTGACCTTTAGTCTTGATCTTGTCTTCAATGTAGTGTGCCAGCAAAATAATTGGTGCGAGGTTTTTAGCCACTCCTTATCTTTCTGACAAAAATGATTTAATATGTATTAGAGTCATACATAACTAAATTGAAATATAATAGAAGAACGTCCTCTAAAGGGCACAGATTCCCTAATCCCCTCTTATCACACAAGTGTCACATGGCCAAAATGCTCAATTTCAGTTTCCTTTGAAAGCAATCTGTCAATGTGTCCGCAACCCTACCTGTACTTTACTTCTGAACTCTTTGAAGGTCAATCCAAGATGGCATACTTTGTTGGTATTGATTCATTTACTTTATTAGATATCAAATTCTTTATGACATTTAACTGAACTGACTTGAAGTCTTTTTTTCCTTAAGGCACTGGCAAAATGTTAAAAAAGAAAAGGCCCTAATGAAAAGTCTTTAGCATTTCTTATACGGCTGTCAAGAAAACAAACACCAACATAACCTGTGGGTTTTTGTGGCTCTGTCTCATCTCCGTCAGAATCTCCCCTTTCTTGACACCGATAAGGACTTAGATCTACAAACGTGACCAGCATGAAACCATGCAACTGGAGTAGGCTGGTTTCCAGACCTTTCCTGCATTTTCTCTGAACTTTCGTAATGGTCTTAGGTGTCTCAATTCTCTGCTGCACAAAGCTCAGTCGATAGCGTCCTAAACATACACTTTTCACATTTCAAAACACCTCTCTCCAGAGCTGGGGATTAGGGAATACGTATAAAAACTGTGTGTGCCTTTGTGGCAATCAATGGCTGGAATGACTACTTTGCCAGAGCCAACGGAGCATCAGCTCCCTGACAAAATCACCGTGAGATTTCTCCCAGTCTACTGTATATTGATCACTTGATTGGATGATACAGGGTTGTCTTGGAAACTCTATACTTTATTCCATCAACCAACAAGCAATGGATCAGAAAGTGGATACTTATCACATTTGCTGCCTTGACTGATAATTCCATTATGTGGTAAAAAAGGAAATATATTCTAAGAATAAACTGAGATTTTGAGAATAAGAAAGAACCTGTTTTTGCTGTTTGTCAGACCTGATAGACTACAGCAAGCTAACATAACAAATGTGACAGTACAAGCTGTCTTCAGGGCCTCTGTAATGTTTGTTTGCTGAGGAGGACACAAGAGGGGCTGTGAACTTGAACAAAAAAGCTGCAAAGAAAACAGTTTGAATGAGTTTGCACTCCTATTTGTACAAGTCCCACAGAAGGATTAGCCCGGATGGGGATATTTAACAATACTCTTAAATAATAAAATGTTTTGCCTCAAGAGTGATTATGTAATACTAAATCCTTTCCTCTGGAGGGGCATTTCATGTGGCAAGGCTATAAGCCTAAAGTTTTCAGCACATTTTCACACATGCTGACCTCAAGTTACCTCATAGTGATCATTTTATACCCACATTTATTACATATTTTTGTTTGACGGATGGTTAGTTGATTCCTTACAAGTTCAATGGCACTGGATATTTTTCCCCAAGTGTTTTGTTTTTCTAAGAAGATCCTTGGACAATAATTAAGGAAGATTAGTATCACTGAACGAAAGATTGATGTCTAAAAATAGAAAAATCTGCACTGGGATACAGGTTATTTGGGACCACTTACTTACTTAAGTAATTACTTACAAAAGGATATCCTGTGTAAGGGAGATTTACACATTTGTGCCATGTTTACAGTATTTATATTCTATTAACTGATGTTTGGAAACATTTGTGTTTTCCGTTGTTACTCTATTGTGTGTTTTACCTGAAGAAAAGTGCATAACCATGTGCGCCACATGCGCATGAACAGTAAAGACTTTTGATCCGGCCTTCAGTATAAAAATATAAACATTATATTTATATTTACCATAGAAGCTGTCTCTAGAAGTTTCTTGTGCTTTCTCTGACCTTCTATAACATAATAACAAGGGCAAGGGTTTGTTTGCTCCAGTGCAAAGTTCCGTGGACCAGGATGTTACACGTAAAAAACAGTATACATATGAATAATTACAATCTATTATCTGTTGCCTGCTTTTAACTGTGTACAATAATGTAATCTATGGGATTACTCATAATGTATTTTGCCCCCCAGCAATTTATTGTAACGTGCCATTTATTGTAGAGTACCACAACTGATGATTCATTCTAATTAAAAGGGATGTTTTGTCAGTAATGAATGTGGTATTTTGTCCTTTCTGTCATGTACACAGTGTACTGTATAGAAATAAAGCAAATGTCCTATTTCTCAGAAGAAGAATTATTTTATCACCTTTCATTTGCTTTTTTGAAGTCAGATTGTTGTAGTAGTCACATTCTCTGCAATGTAACCCTCTTCAGCCCCAAAGCACAAAAACAACTTGTCGTGCTAGGACTCATCATATTCTTCTTCCTGCACCCATTAAAACATATGTGGCTGGCTGGCTGATGTAAGATCATAGAATGTATCAGGTTTCAACATACTCCATATCAAATAAAGCAAACAACAACTCTGGCAATCAGACAATAACTATCAATTACATAAAGCTCCCTTTGAAACGGCAGAACACCTGCACCCTTCACAAAGAATGTCTCAGGATATTCCTAAGAGGAATCTGTGGAGGACAAGGTGATGCATCTCTTACCTCAGGATCCGGGATCTGGGAGAAAGCGGAGGACAAACACTGAGACAGCAGAACTGATCCCCAGCCCCATGGCAGGAGCTGAGGTGGACATACAGGCTGAATCCCAAGCATTCTCTGCCCCTCTTTCTCCCTGCAGCCACCCTGCCCCCTCTCTCCCTCTTCCCCTGACTCTTCTTCGTTCTCTCTGTCTGCCTGTCTGCACTGGCGCCGTATACAGGACAGGACCACAATGGCCCTGGGTGATTAATGGTTACTATGGTGCTGACGCCTTCCTCCCATCCACAGCACTTCTTGCCCTTCTTCCACAACACTGCAGAAACCCAAAGACACACCAGCGATCACCACTGCAGGCAGGTCAAAAAAGCTCTACTACAATCGAGAGAGCCAGCCTTGCTGTTAGGGTACATTAATTAATTAATAGACCTGGTGTGGTTTACAGCCAGCTCGTCCTGCTGAGGACAGGAAGTTAATACAGTGTGGGGGGATGGGCAGTATAGTTAACCAAGAGGTTGGCCTGCGCAGTGAAGCAAACGGCTGTGAGCGTCATCATGTTTACTGCCTCAGAACCTCGAGTGTAAAAATCCTCACAGCCACGTCCCTTTAGTGTGACAAAATGTGAAGAGCCAAGGTGCTGTGGAATCCAACCCTTTTAATATGCACCCGCCTAAGGAAAGAGCAAAAACATCACAGTCAATTTGCTTGGGTTGCAGTCATTTGTGATCAACTCAGAAATTAAGTTAATGTTATTCCAGGGTTTTTTGTTATTTTTTTTGGTGTTTGTGTGGCTGCCCTTAATCTACAGGATATTAGGGAATTGAACCTCAGTCTCTCAGACCAAAGGCATGTGTCTTATCCACTGCTATTAAGGCAGAATGAGGAGGAGTTGCGGATTGTGAACACAGCAGTCAAAGTTGGCCCCTCTACCCCGGCTTAACAATACCCGGGGCGCATGCCCCTTGACCGTGGTTGCCAGAGCACAGCCTATACGCACCTTCAGCAACACATGTCTACATAAGGCAGCGACTCTTCTGACTACCTGCGGGAAAATGAGTGATTTTCAATTACAGTGTCAGCCAGTGCAGAGCCCCAGAGGAGAAGAGGCAGAGGAATGAGAGCCAGAGGCAGAGGCAGAGATAGGGGCAGGGGTTGATGCCTAGCAAAACACAGCAAAATAAGACAATGCAGGCAAAGGGCAATGTCTCTGCAGACGCAGACACCACCACACACTTCTAGTGGGTCATAAGTGGTGATTTTGATGGAAAATCCCACTCACTCTGCCCTTAAACATGACTACAAAACACACACACACACACATATATATACACACATATACATATACACATATATATATACACATATATACATATATATATATACACATACATATACACACACACATATATATATATATATATATGTGTGTACATATATATATATACATATACATATACATATACATATATACATATATATATATATACACATACACATACATATATACGCCGATGATAGTTATGTGTCCATCATGCATTTATTTGTGTATCATGTGCTGCTGTGTACACACTGAAAATGCTGTGAATGTTCAACTGATTAAATACAGTACCTTCCTAAAAAGCATTCTCCTCCCCACCAAACCCCCTCCATCTTCGGCTCGGTTCCGTAACGCACTTCAGTCTCCACTAAACTGCACGTTCCCAAATTTAGGATGTTTGTTGGACATCACCCAAGTTGCCAGATCGTCTATGAAACATAATCTCCACACACAAAACACACACTACGGACAGTTTGGTTTCAACCCATCTGTCATCATAACCTGGCAATCCACAATCCTGATCCAAGGGGCATGAGTGGAGATGCTCTCTCTAGCTTAATGGTGTCAAAATGACAGGGCAGGGTGGTGTTCTACCTAAAAAATTAAGACCTTATATTTACTTTACAGATAAAGGTTTCAGGTAAAGGACTGAGATTGACTGAAGCATCTTGCAGAGAGATGCTTGTTGTGTGGATTCAAGTTTCATCCTCAAGTCTCAAACAGTTCTCAAATGCCTTTTAATAAGAAATGGCATTAGTAAAAAGGAAATCTCATTATAGTTCAATTTGTCCAACCTTTTCTTGGTCCTGGAAAGTTTTTATTTCACAGTGACAAAATATCTCAAATCTGTCTAAAAACCAACACTGTGTGTCAACCACTTGTCAATGTTCAAAAATATCTCGAACTCTAAAAGAATGCCTGTTAAAACCTGTTAACACTGTATATAAAATAGAGCCAATGCTGCCACAACGAAAACCTGACTGACTCACTAACCCAGATTCTAGCCAGCAAGTTCATGACCCACGTGGCACATACTGGGCCTTTCTCTTTCCAAATATTAAATATTAAACAAAAATATATTAAAAGCTCCATATCCTTCTACTATTTGTGGTTGTGTGTGTTCTCTGTAAGAGTAGTGCATTGCACGACACTGCATATTCTTGTTTCTTATTTGTTGATATCTGCACCAAGAAAAGTATTAGGACAACAAACACCTAAAATAGCATTCTAGAAACCCTATATTTAATTGATGGCAATAAATATTTTTAAAATTATATTTGATAGATGCACTAATGCAAATAATATATTTCATGCATACCGAATTATATTCTAAAATAAGAGGGCACTTAGTAGACCTGGGCCAGTATTTATCAAGCTTCTCAAAGTGCTATTTTAGTCTTAAGTGCTGAAAATTCATGAAATTTACTCCTACTTTCAAACTTAAGAATAAAAGCAGGTTATCAAATTTCTTAATGCTAAGAATCACTCTTAGTCTCCCAGTTATTTAAGACATCTCAAGAGGTCTCTTAAGTAGTTAAGTGCTTCCAGTGGGGGCTTGTGATGGCACTGTTGAGAGAGAGACATGCACAAATCTTTCAGGAAAGGATGAATGTTTCTGAATTAGTTAAAGATACACAGACGGGGTCAGACAGCGCAGGCATAATCTTTGTCAGCCTGTTGGTTAGAGACGTCATCTCACCACTAAATTTACGCAATTTACCACAGGACAAGCGCAGCAAGCTGATGATTTGGGGCCATCACAACCATCAATAAGCCGAATTGTGATGGAAACAATTATGGCACTTCACTCATTGTCACGTGTTTCGACTTCCCAACAACCCCCGAAATCCAACAGAAGCAAACACAATTCGTGCAAATAGCCAGCTTCACAGGAGTAGTAGGCACAATTGATGGCGCTCATATAAAGATAAACTTTTTTATCTTTCATTTCTGATGTGTATAGCATAATGTATTCTATTGAAAATTTTTCATTGTCAAATGTGTATTGAAGGTAAACTCCTCTTAGAAATTTCACCATTCAAAGTAAATTTATTTGAGTATATTCTTAAATTCAGAAATCTATTCATTGATTGGTCCTTTCCTACAACGTCATTTAAAATCCCGTTTGCAGCACAGCAAAGTGTCGTGAATCAGCTCTAAGACTGACACTTAAGATGTAGTCCTACACTTCATTTAAATTAGGACTGAGATCCTTGATAACTAACTTTTAAGTGCAGCTCTGAGCAAAGATTTGTTTTACTCTTAAGTCAATTCTTAGCAGTGTTCTTATGAGTAAGTCTGAGAAGCTTGAAAATACAGGCCCTCATCCCTGCCAGGTGTTTCTGGGTACATGTGGGTGGAGAACAGGGAGTGCAAGCTATGTCTCCAACATGTTTTGCATGAAAGTAGTGCAATGAAGGGGAGAGAGATATAGTATAGTGTAGTATGGTATAGGATAGTACAGTATAGTATACTAAAGTGTAAGTTTTCTTATATACTGTATATGCAGGGGAGCACGGGGCACAACCTAACGTAGGGTAAGATGTAACATGAACGTTTTACATAGTTGCACAGGCTCAAGCAGGCTGTGTTTCAGGTCAGTTTATCTAAGAGCCAGCAGATGGTCTCTCACCAATTTTTAGAGAGATTAGACTTATTTTGTCAAGAGGCACAGGGAAGAGTGTTTTCGCAGCGTAAAAGTACATTTCTGTATCATACTTTTTTTTCAATTACTGAGCTATGTGTGTAAGTCACTGAATCCAATCATGGATTACCTTAATAACTGTCTTTTTGCCTAAAATGTAGTACAGGTTTGAAACACCTGACTAACTACTGCAGAGTGTTAATCAGGTTTAAAGACAAACTCATCAGAGCGCAACTACCCCAAAACTAACCCCTTTTAATATTTACATGTATTTTGATGAGTGGATAATCCATCTATCCATTGGTACATCCATTTGAATATAAATCCATGATAGACCGTGATTTAGATGAAAAGACATCTCTCTTTCCTTATATGATATATCTTTTCATGGATGGAAAAGATAATATCTACAAATCTATCTGTTTATCAACTTATGATAGATAGTTGCCCATGGGGTAAGTTGTAACTTTTCACTCCCTCAACATTCAGCGCAATTGTAGAAGAACAGTAGGTCCTAGAAACAAACTCCAAGGGTGCATCCATAGTAGATGTGTGTGTGTTGCTTGTATAAAAATATTATTAATCAAACTCAAATATTTTTTTAATCATTTAGTCAAAACCAAACTGAGTTAGGTTGTGCCCTGCTCTCCCCTATGCAACATTTTTAGTATAAGTGTTTTTGTATAGTAGCCTATAGCTTCTGTTTTCTTAAAGTTGAATATAATAGTATTGTAATTGTAACTGTCTACCTTCCTCTCCCCTCCCAAACAAAAAGGGGCTAAATCTCACTCATTTGTCCCTCCTGGCTCCCTTACGGTCAAGATAGGGACTATAGTATTGTGCATAACTTTAGTGGATCAACAGACTAAGCCCTGTTTTTAGCCTAGCCAACTGCCTGAAATATCTTTTGCTATGTTATAACACATATCATAAAATGGAAAATACTGCTCTGTTCAGTAGATGCAAGATTAGCTGTAAACAGACACACGAACACACACACACACACAACCAAACGCATGATCCCCTCCAGGCTTACATCTGGCAGATATGAACTAAAAGAATGACCTCTTTTGGCAGTCTGACTACTATTTTTATGTGTTGGTCAAGAATGGGTTAAGGACATGTTGCATCCTCAAGCCTCAAACTCAGAAGGTCAGAACATTTGTGTGATTTGACATTTTTGTCCTATGGAAACATGCGGAAAAGGTGGTAGAGCCTCCACATGGGCCTAGAAATGTGTAATATACTTATTAAATATGTCTGGTCTTTAGTGTCAGGAACAAGTCACATGGGAAATAAGGGCAGAATAGCTCATTTAGGATTGTAAAAAAAAAAAGCTTCAAAACATCTTAAAATATCTGAGAATCTGAAAATGTTTGAATTGCATACCATCTTTACATAGTGTCACACAGGAGAAGCTACAGAATCTGTACAGACACAATGATGACCCATTAAGTATTAATCAGTGGATGTGATTGTTGTGTCAAAACAAAGCTTCACACATTTATATTCATGAAGCATACACAGACAGTATTTTCAGAACAATAAGCAGCCTCCTGGGGTATCATTGTGGCTCTGCAGCCACGTCATTCCCCTTTGTCTCTCCCAATTATTTCTGTCTGTCTCTGCTGTGAACTATCAGATTAAGGTAAAGCTACAAAACCCAGCAGCCTGTGATAGTGGTGCTCACGCACACATCTTTAGAAGGCAACAGATCCCACTGGCAGTGATCATATTCGTGAGCAAAATATCAATACCATTGTGTCAGCATGGATGATCAACTTTGTTCACTAAGAGACACACTAAGGATATCTGCACCAGTGGTGATGGATACATATGACACAGCCAATGATTCAAACATCCAGCTCTGGTATATGTTCTTCTTCATGCATGCTAATGCATGTCTGTGTAAATGCATCTAACATTGCAACCTTTCACAAATGCCTTTAGATCCCTTTCTACATTTAAACCTTACAAAATCTGATGTCATTGTTATTTGTCCCCCAGCTTACAGGGGGACAAATCATGGCAAGTGTAGGTGAACTAGCAAGTCTTGGTTTTGAACTCCACGTAAAGAAGGTTGTTCAATTATGTTTTCATCATTTGAGAAATATACCCAAGATTAAGTCTCAGCCACAGATCTGGAGAAACTCATCCATGCTTTTATCGCCTCCTTCCCTGACTACTGTAATTGCCTATCTCAGTCAATTCACCGCTTACAATTATTTCAAAACACTACAGCTCTTTAACTCTTCACAAAAAATGTGACCATATAACCCCAGTTTTAGCATCCTTACACTGGCTGCTTGTTTCTTTGTATTGATTTTAAAATTAAGGCCAGGCAGGGGCCAGCCCCTCCCTATATCTGTAAGCTTTTATCCCCATATGAGCCAGGACACAGAACCTCTGGTAGAGCGCAACTAGCTGGAAACAGGGCCTTTGCTGTCGGGGCCATATTGAATTGTTTATGTTTTATGTACCGATGTACATCACTGTTGATGCCAATGTTTACCTTTATCTTTTTATTTTATATTATTTTGACTTGTGTAGGTATTATATTGACTACTGTAAACCACTGTGTGAGGCCTATTCTTATTTTTAGCTAATTTTCTCATGAAGAACTTTGTTCCCTGTATTGAAAAGTGCTATACAAATATACCTATAATTATTTCTTCTTCTTCTTCTTCTTTTCAAGTTTGACAGGGCATTGAGACCAATTCAATTTAGAGTGTAAACATCGTTCTACCAATGGAGGAGGTGAGACGAGGACAAGCAACAAGTTAAAGAGTGACTGCTTTCCTCCCGCATTTAATGCGGGAGGAAATCATCATTTTTTTAGTAGAGCATGCAGGGCACAGACTATGAGGAGCTCAGTTTGTTTTTCTAAAAATAATGCATTTTTATCTCTGCTTTTCTAGTTTAATAGACAATCCCTTCTCTACAACAACATGAATATTGTATCATTATTTCATTTGTTTATTTACTCCATTGCTTCCAGAAGCAGGATGATCACTTTTCTTTACAGACTATTGATTTAATCTCAACTAGATAAATAAAATGTGCTGTACTGAATAGATACTGCTCAGCATACTAGTACATTTTTTTCTTTAGATTGCATTATTGCAGCGCAATCAGAAAAAGTGGTTGATATATAGTACATGACTAACCACACTGCCATCTAGTGATGTCATATATATTTAGACTTGCTGAAATAAAGAAAATGACTAAAAAGAAACATACAGTTTTGACATGATACACCACTGCACAAAATTACGTCTATTGGTGAACTGCAAACAAAGCCAGAGTTTGAAAATCTACAAATTTCTAAAGTTTGAAATAAAAGAGTGGAAGAGGCACAGATCACAATCAAGACCAGACAATCTGCTGACAGAACATGTCTCGTCAATGCATCACCATGATTTGTGGGAGACTGTAATGAACGCCTTGATACCTGATTATGGATATCAATGTCATCACCAATTTAACTCATTCTGTAGACTGTGAACAACATTTCACATGTAGAAAAGTGCTTATCACTGCTTCCCCACTGTCTTAGTAGATAACAGCGCATTACTTTATTTCTACTTACTGTAAATGAGCACATTAGGACTCCGCTGTTTATTTTCTTTCCATTACATGTAAATGAGAGGCACTAGGAGATGAATGGACTCATAGAGGCACAAACCGTTTTCTGGCCTGAGTAAAGTTCACAGATCCCTCATATACTGATGGCTAACTTTAACCTCTGCGTTCACAGCTCCACTATTTACTTTAGTTTCTGGATGCAGTCAATGGTCTGCAGGAAGCATTGGTCCAGAACGAGGGAATACCTCTGAGGAGAAGGATGGAGAAAGGAGTCATTCAAACCTGGAATGACAAATAGGGGAGGCTGTTTACGTATGCTGTGTTTACATAAGTTTGTGTTTGGTTTGGTGGGTTATTGGGCATTTTGGAATAAATCTACACCTTTCTGCGTAATACAGCTACATAAAACAATATTAAAATTGTTTGGTGAAGTATAATTTATTTGAAAGTGATGACACTCTAATGACTGCAGTCAAAAGAAGTCATATTAATCTATGACAACCCTGGTTAGTAACAGAAATTGCACAGTAAAATGAGTATTGAACAACAATAAGCTTTATTTAAAATCAAAATTAACTGTCACATGAAATAAAAGCTTTATTATTATTATTATGTAGACACTGTATTTTGGAAAATATTGTAAATGCTCACAAACACTGACTCTATTTTTATATTAAGTTGTTATGGCAGATTTTTTAAAACAACCAAACAAAAATGTATTAAATTAAACATTTTCCCTGGAATCAGATGCAGTTAGGGACCATGACAAGTATTTGCTCCATCAACGCCCTTTTTGACGCACATTACTACATTTGATTCATGTCTGGCAATGCCACAGGGCCTGTAGTCATACGGCTCATCAATCCATCTCATCTGTTCCTCCAATGACACCTCTCATTCTAATACATTAAAGGGTGCCTCACCTTCTATCCAGGAGGTATTCAATACAAGTTGTTTTTTGTTGCTCTGAGCATAAAGGCTTTCTGTATCACGTCCAAACTCTGATATTTTTGTCTTGTGGCACTTTCTCGCTCAGTCCAATGGGGACCTGCCAATCTCCCACAGGGTCCTGGAAGAAATAGTGCGGTATTTGAAGCAGCACACTAACTCAGCCATGGTTTTAAATTAAGCGTGATGTGGAGGGAGGGGAGGAGGGGGCGCTCTGCTGAAATCCTTTTGGCTACATCGGAAGAAAATAACTCGGATGTTAGTATGAATGTAGAAGCCACTCCCACCAGGCCACGCACATCCAGACAACCTTTGGATTAAGAAGCTAAGATCTCATACGTGTGACATGCTCTGGGGAGTGTATGAAGGACTACAGTGGGAGTTTGTGCAGCTTGAGTCCGCATTCATTTTCAACCACTATTCCCACACAGCTGGTTTCGAGTCAGAAGTGATTAGCAGTAAAATTGAAAAGGAATATTGGGTTTTTGGGAACTTAACTGGGGTGTTGACTATTTGGATTGGCCTGTTTCACATTTATGTACAACCATCTGGAGCCAAAAAACACTTTTTAAAAAGTCTAGGAGGGTCACAGCCATGAACGTCAAACAATATATTTCAAACTTTTGGTGAAGATTTAGTCCCTTTTTATTGAATAAACTGGATGTTTCATTAGTTTAGAAATATACTTTAAAAAAGCTCTCTATACATGTAATGCACTTCAGGCTGCCAGTGGAGGAAAATACATATATAGATTTTAAACAGTGTGACAGTGACATTTATAAAATAGCACACAGACAAGCTATAAAGCCATAGGGAGACATCCTATCAGCATCAAACATTTTTGCAATCAGTAGGAACATTTGTCAGGGTTGACAGCTCTGCGACCCAAGGTCAACTGGTTAAACCGAGGTAATCGAATGCACAAAGGAACCATCCCATCACATCTTTGAGAGTTCAAATGGGAGAAAAACACAGAGATCCGTATGAACTTGTAAGGAGAGCCTGTTTCCTGCAGGCTGCTGTTTGTTACGTGCGACAGGAGAGGGTAGGGCTCAGCTGGACATGAGGCTTAGCAGGGACCAGCCAGTCCCCTGGTTAGTGTCTTGTCTGGGCTGTCACAGAGCCTGCAGGATAACATGCTTGACTTGTCTCATCACGTCACTGCAGCGCTGCAGGTCTCGGTGGAGAGTGTTCTTTAGCAATGCCCTCAGCGCCTCCGTTTCCTCCAGCTAAATGACCAGCCAGGAGACAACATCCATCCAAGAGAAACATGAACATCTTTGTGCAGCCCAAACATGAGTGTTAGAATGGACACACTGTCCATAGGCAGTGTGTCCATTGCCATGCATCGGTATTTCTGTTATTTGGTAAAAATATATTTTTCCCCCAGAACCAGCTCAAGACAACTTCAGTGTTGTCAACATTAGAAATAAAATGTTTACAAATACCAATGGACTCATTGTACAGTTTATTCTGCTTGTCTGTGGACAGTCTCTGTTGCTCAGAGACTCCTGCCACCCTGGTGCTGAGGGATGCTGCTCCTGAGGGACAGAGTCGTGATAGCCAAAAGCGAGACAGTCAAGGAAGAAATTGATGAGTCGGAGCATAAAAAAAGAAACATAAAAATCTGCTTGACATTGTAGCACTGAGTCTTGACACACCAGTTTTACCCTTGCTGCTTTTATCGCTCTTACTTTGAATCTAATTTTAACCTTTCCAGTTGCTGCTCCAGGATTACTATCCGGCGGCGCTCCTCCAGGTACTTCTGTTCCGCCTCCAAAAACATCTGGTTAGTCTCTTTCTCTCTGGAAGATGATTAATGGATAGATTTCGTTATTTAATAATAAAATATTTAATAATAAAATTGATAAACTTAAAAGGGTCCTTTCAGTATTTTTACGTCTATGTTTTTATCTCTGTGGGACAACAGTTTTTGAAACTGGTCCAGCGTTGAGTGAACGAATTACAGTTGGCTTCAGCGTAACAGTGCTGCAACAAAAATCTTGCGGGCGTTTGCAACAATTATGTGACTTTGGTGTTTTTAACCCACTAAACACTAAAATCACACTATGACACAAGCAAGCTGACTGACGAAGGCAGCGGTAGACCAGCAACTTCTGTGTTGCAGCCCTGTTTCGCTTCTGCCCACTGCAGCGTGCTCAGACCAATTTCAAATGATTTTGTTCTAATTAGTTACACGGGCACAAAATAAGGCCCAGGTTGAAAAATACCAAAGTAACTTATTTAAGTAATTTTCCAATATAACTTGAATTACTGAATAATGAGTTAACGCAATTTCAGATTAAGTGATATTAAGTAATTCTAGGAAGGAAACGGTAGAAAATTAAATTTCTTTGCTTTTCTTTGACCTCAGCTACATGTGATGCTTAGCTTAACAATTTAGCAAAACTGCAAATTATAATATTGATTTTAGTCTGAAGATCTATTGGCTTCAGTGCACCCTGAGTCATAATTTGGACTAAATAAATAAAATGAACTCCAAAGCCAAGTGGAATCAAGCTTGCAATTCTCAGAAAGCATTACGTGTCTATGGCCTTGAAATGAGCACATATATGGACTACAAACTAATAGATTATTATAGCGGTGTGGCATTGAAACGTTCCCCCATACCTTATTAGAAAAGGACATTTTGATGGTTGTGATAGACAACAATATTACCAAATAAAAATAAAACATGAAAAACAACATTTAAAAAGGTTCATAGCTCCTTTGGAAAATAATTTAATTTACTTGTACCTGCCAACACACTCTCACATGGATGGTGCCACCTCTGGTAAGGATGCATGCTGTAGGCCTAATGCTTTTGTTCTGTTTACAAGCAGCTAATATTACTGACATTTCATTAACCCTTTCATGCATGAATTATTGAAAAAAAAAACCAATATGTACTTTTGCATTGTTATTTATGTTCATATATTAGTTTTATTATAATTTAATAATCATCACACCTTCGAAGAAATAGAATAGATATACTGGAAGGTCACAGAAATCAAACTTAATGCAATCTGGCGCCACTGTTGCAAGTCTATATGTGTGGCCAGTTGGTTTTTGCAGTATAAAAACTACATTTCACTCTAAATTTTAGTTTAAAAAACAGACATGTACATAATACTTACACTTATCCTTTTTAAACCTTGATTGACCTCCTTGAATTTCACAGATATGCCTGAGGCATCACAGGGCCATCACTATTGGCCATCCATCAGACTGCTGAGGTCATCAAACAATGAATATTTGGAATACAAGATTGCAACCAAAGTTACAATATTGCTATAAATCAACTGACACTGCCCTCAAGTGGTTTGGAGAACATAACCATGATATATTAAGACACAAATAACTGTCCACAAATGTGGACACCATGCATAAAAGGGGTAAGACAATTTAATATTGGATAATTTTAGCAATAAAAAAAGATCCAACAAGATGCTACGTGTAGTTTACTAAGTAATCAATGTCTACATCCTCAATGAGAAAGGCAACAGAATTAAAAAGTTATTGCTTTTGAGGATGACTTATGGCCAGTGCTTCTGGCACAAATTATTTGCTTGTTTCGTTGTGATATTTGTTTTGATTGACAAGAGAAAAGTGAGAGCAACGAAGTGGAGACAAAATTTATATTACCTTGTCTGTAGGGCATTAACCAGCTCAAGGAGTCTGTCCTTCTCTGTGCAGATAATTTTATATTCACTACACTGAGTCATCATTGTGCTCAAATCAGCTGAACACTGTGGACATTTTGAAGAACTTAGACCCCTGAGAACAACAGGATACAACATTAAAACAATTGTTTTGCTGTTAATCCATTTCACAGTGTCACAGAAGTTGATCCACTTACTTGAATTCTATATTATTTCCCACAGCAGGCAGAACCAATTTATGACCAAATTTAGAAATTGATCTGGAAAAATAGTTGATAGATTTTGATTTTAACAGAGATCCCAGTTAAATACTCAAAGAAGTAAGGCATCAAACTAAATCAATAACCTGATTATAGAAACTCCCACATCAGCCAGAGTGAATTATTAACCGTTATTTTGCCAGACAAGATGTATTAGAAACCAGTCAGTAGTCTCAGTGTCTATTCAGAGTGTCAGTGAAAAATTCATTAAAGTAAATTAACAATATTCACACTCCAGTGATCATTTAGCATGACTACAATTAGCACACATACCCTGAAGATGTTATTCTCTTGTTAATGTCTCCCTCTTCAGGGGGAAATCCTGAACTGCAAATTGTTGTCTTGAGGCTGGACTGTCTTTCAATGCCCTCCTCCTGTGCACATTTCATGTGAATGACAAGGCATTAGGAGAAAACAAAGAATGGACAAATAACTTTTCAACTCCAATTTTGTGCTGATTGCTAAGACGTCAAATACATTATCCTTGGTTAGTTGAGATTTAATTCCCACGATTTTGCTTTGCTATTGTTTTGCTTACCTTGAAAGAGAGCTGCTGGATTTTCTCCTGTAGTTCTTTGATCTTAGCCTCTCTCTTAGCAACAATCTGCTTAAGATTTTGGATGAGAGTGTTGTGCTCTGAAGGCTCACTGCTAAGCTTTTGTGTTGGGCTGTGCTGGATCTCCTTGCTTTGTAGGTTTTGCTGTTGGCTGAGCTGTCTCAGCATCTCCTGCATCCGGGTTTGCTGCTTCTGACACAGGCAGAAGGGGTAATTATTGTTGAGAACAATGTAGTAAAGCATGGGCTTATTACAGAAGATCCTTCTTTCCACATCTGTGGCTTATTTTAACTCATAAATCTGAAATCCCTGTTTATTTGTTTTTTGGTCTGTGTAACAACAACCAGATTACATATGTTAATGACCTCTTGCAAAACATTTCATGCCTTTTGTGGAGGAGTAGCTCCTAAACCACAAAATGTCAGATGGGTCAACCTGAAAACATGCCTGCTTTCTTGCTCAAAAGCTGATTCACAATAAATACAAGGTTTTCACATAATAACTGAATCAATACCTAATTAAGATATACACAATTTGTGTGTACACATAATAGAACATACACTTAATATGTAAATATAACAAGATATTTTTCTCTCATTTAATTTCTTACCAGCAGAGCATCCACGAGCTCATCGTCATGTTTGCCCTTCTTCAGGAGGGTGGTGATCTGTACCTTCAGAGTTTTCATTTCTGTAGACAGAGATTTGTTCCTGGCTTTAGAGGCTTCCAGCTTTTTCTTCACATCTTCGTTGTCTTTCAGGAGGGCCTCATGGTCCACTGAGATCCTCTGTACAGTTTTTGAAGGACAGGACCTTGGCACATTAAAAAAATTCACATTTCAAAGAATTTACAATTAATGGATACACACCTCTAATGCTTCCCTCTTCTCCTTCTCAATGGTGCGGATGTAGCCACGGTTCCTGTTTTCAGGAGTTTTTTTTTGAACGACACCCATGCCCAGAAACTCTTCCTCTACACTCAGGACACTTGGTTGTCTTCGCTGTGTTGACTGCTTCAGCTGGTGCTCAAGGTCTCTCACCTGTTGCACAATTGTTAACATTGAATTCAGGTATGTTGTTTTATCTTATTTTAGTAAGCATTTTATTAACTATATAAATAACTGTGTAACCTTAATTGCAGAAGCACATTATTACTAGTTAATGTTAAATGAAGTTAGAATTGTTACCCTTATTCTTACCCTTGTCTGAAGAGCCAGTATCTGCTGAGAGCGACCTCTAAAACTCCCAGGGCAGCTTAGTAATTGCTGAAGGTTGACCTCCTCTCCAACCTCACTGATCAAAACCTACAACAGCAGGAGAAGTTCATGTTTCGGAATACAGAAGTCACTGATGACTAATCATATGATTATGTGATATTCTTCTTGTGCAGTCAGACTAGGCAGAAAAAAATGTACCACCTTCTGAGCTACTTTCAACTCCTGTTTGATGGCTTGAACCTGATTGCGATACTCAATCACTTTCAGCTGGGCAGCAGCAAATTTTTCCTGCAGTGATTTCACCACAGGATTTTCCTCCTTTTGTGAAAAAAGGATATATGATTTAGATTGAGTTGCAATCATTCAAGTTAGGGAGACATAAAAATATACTTTTGGTGAATTTTAACTTCAATAATTACCTCACAGTCTTCAGATGACCTCTTGTCTTGTGACTTTGTGTCAACCTTTTGCCCAGGTGCAGAGTGCACCAAAGTGGCCTGCAGCTATAGAAAGGAGTATAATATTCATTAATAATATTCATTCTTCTCTCTGTAATACATCATATCATTTTACAAATATTATAAACAATGTATCTGTTTATACAAATATAAGGTTTAACGCAAATTATAAACAGTTGTGTGTTGAAATGATTAACATTCATCCAACAAATAAAATGAAATTATATGCCTAATACAAAAATTTACCTCTTTCTCAAGCTCTTTGATTTTGTTGCTGTTTTGCTTGGATTTAATCTTTTCTCGCTCAATTTCAGCAGTCAGTTCTCTATTTTTCTTGGACAGCTCAACAATCTTGGTGGCTGCTATATCTCCTGCCAAGCCAGATGTGCCTAAACAGAGTGGATGAGTCATGAGGAAGCTGTGACATGACCTATAGCATCACAGTGGTCCAAAATAAGTGGAAGTAATGCTATTATACCTGTTAAAAACAGTCGTTCTCCTTCTCTTTTCTTTTTCAGGTGTTGAATTTCAAAATCCTTTTCACTTAGAAGTTTGAAGAGTCGACCATTTTCATCCTTAAGCTCCCTCAGCTGGTCCATCAAATTTTGATTTTCATTCTGTAGCAGTCTATGGGCAGGTAATTAAAATGGATTGTGTTTAATTGCAAGATAAGACCTTGACGATTCATGTAGGTGATGAATATTTCCATTGAAGAATTCTAATGTGTGCTTATTTACATATGTTTCGATTAATTATCCAAACAAATTAAGCTGTTACTGAGTAAAATAAATTTGGTAAACATTTATTTCAGCCTTTGTTAGACTTACCTGTCTTCAAGATTGTCTGCCAAAATACCTTTCTTAGATAGATCCAAATCATCCTGGGTAACACCATTATTAAGCCTATCGGGTTCTTTCTCCTTTTTCCTATCCAGTTTTCTTTTCTCCTGCTGTTTTTGTAGCGCTTGAAACTGAAGCCGCAGGTCACTCAGTTCATCATCATGCTCCATGATCTTTGGTTTATGGTATAAGGAGAAAATAATCCACTTTTAAAGGGGGAAATGGCAGTGTAAATCAATATAGAATCTCATGGACTATTTGAAGGCTGCAGCACAATACCGTTTAAAAGATGTGTTTGAGCTACAAGAAAGGCTACCTTTACCAGTTTAGCAATCTTGGCTCCATTGTTAATTTGTCTTGCATACCAAGTTATAATACTTGTTGTTTACATAAATGCCTTAAATGTTTGTTCATCCTTATGAAAGTAACAACAAAAACAATAGCTAGTCCTCTTCATAGCTCCTGGACTGCCCTCCTTCTTGTTGTGCGTCACATGGTTATGTTGATGAACCTGGTAGCCTCAATGTGGCAAGTCATGAGCCTATATACAGACTGAAACCGATTACCAATTGTTGGGGGAAATCCCCCAACATGCTAGATGATTAACGAGACACCATTAATGTTTAGGATTATTTCAGTGACTGTCAACACGTTGGCTACCTCCCACTCTAACGTTAACGTTAATCCTACTCTTAAAGTTCTAAGTGGCATAACGTTATACGTTAAGATTGTATAAAGACAAAATAGCTCACCTGTAATTTATCCAAGTACCGCGCTTGTAAACAAATTAGAGGGTGTTTTGCACTGAATCATTTTATCTGGTAGGTGAAGAATCTGTAGCAGCTTCCTGATTGCGACGCTACGGTATCTATAGTAACGGCATCCAGAGACAAGATCTCGCGGGACTACTGGTCTGCAACGTTATAGTCAGGGCGGGGCAATAAAACAGTAAAGATAGCCTAATTATCGCAACATAATTTTTCTCAACAACAATACAACATATAATATGTATGTATAATAATATGTTCAATAAATGTTCAATAGGCTAAATGTTTGATTTAATTCACTTGAATCACAAACAAATTAGCACTTAATTTTCGATTAATATAGCCTATTTATTTTGTTGAAGAAAAAGGACTGAAAAAAAGATTTAACCTAATTTTAGTCATGCATATTTGTTGAAACTTAAAAGAAATAATAATTTGACATTTATTGTGACAATCAATATCGAATGATATATTTTTTTTAATGTTGTGATGACTTTTTTGACCATAGGCTTATTTCTCAGCCCTAGTTCTATTTAAATATTTTTCAAGTTGATTAATTTGGAGAGTAGTTTCAGAGAAGTAAAGGAGGCGGAGAAATGAGGAATAAAGTTAGCTACACTAACAGTTAACTTTAAATTAACATGTGCAAAATCTCTTGAATGATTAAATAATTATTCTTAAACTATACCAAGTATACCGAGTGATGCCCAGCTTTTACTATACTGGTATGGTTGGTTAGGTGTAGGCCAGCGTTATAGGAATAGATTGACATTGTTATTGACATTACGGTGCAAAAGGTGAGTTAAAACGTTTTTGCCACAAAAATCTTAACGAAAGAGATATTTAAGTAAAGCAGGTCACAGCAGATGTGAGAGAGACGCCTTTCTGCTGCAAGTCTCCTCTGTGGAGACTTCTCCCGTCTCTCAGGGGCAGCAAAAATCGTGTTCGAAAACCTCGAAAGACCTACGAGTAAAGTATGTGTAATATTAGTAGGCCTAGTAGTATTTCTCCTATATAAAACTAGAGGCAAGCCCATAGACTGTAAAAAGGTCAAGCCTTTACCATTTAGCAATATCCTACATGACCACAAGGGGGCAAGATCGCAGCTTCTAGCGAACTGCCAAAGGTAGACTGCCTAGACTAGGGGATATAAAAGGTGGTGAATGTACAATAGCACATTCATTTTGTTTTGTGAGGTTGGCTCACTGGCTAGATGCAAACATTCCCTATTTGAACCATGTATGTTCTTAGTTTTAATTATCTCTTGAAACCGAAAAGTGGAATACTTCTTCTCATTTGAAAGGAAATCTAAACCTAAATTTTTGCAAAAATTCCTACCTCAGTCATCCCTTGATACATATCCATGTATATTTGTGTAAACAATGTGTGGAGAGTGATGAAAGCTACAGGGTTAGCATAGTCAGACTGCATGCACGGTCAGGTGTTAATTTCGTAGACTAAACAAGTAGATACTTTACCTGACAAACATGCTCTCTACTTGAATTTTTGTGAAGTACACAGTGTAACCAGGTACATGACAGTTGCATAATATTTACTGGATCTCAGGTAAAGACATTTTATTATGAGTAACAGCCTACTCATCATCACAGCAGTTCCCAAAGTCACAATGACACAGCATTTTAGAGGATATTGCTGCCTTAAATTGGTGTGATATATAGTTCTGTTTGAATTGGATCCTAGGGTGGGGCAGTGCACAGGAAAGCATAACAATAAGATATCCATGAGGGAAATCAGCGGTTTTATTTGATGGGAGTGTTAGGGTAATTTTCAAAGATGTGTAATGGTTTTATTGGTTGGAATTTTTGGACTTGTTCACAATAAAGTGAGCACTCAACATTGTCTCTTCTCAAGTTCACTTTTGGACTCAGGTGAGGAGACCAATATAATCTTTCGGCCTTGGCCTCAGGTGTCTCCACAGACCACAATGACTGTTGTTACAATAGCCAGGAACACAAATGAACCAGTGGAATCAATCCCCTTGACAACATCCCCACAGAGGCTAAAAAGTTTACCTGCCAGTCATCCAGCACTTAAGAAGTCTCTCGGATAAGAGATGAAACATCCTCAAGGATCTTCACCAAAGTCCAATTGTCCTTGATTTCAACCTTTCGTGGACTGTACAACTACCATGAGATACAAGAAGTTTTGACCTAACATACAAGAACATCATTTGCAAAAAGCTGCACATTTAATTAACGCTATGTTAGGTAAACCTAAATGAGTGCAGTCTTCAATAAATCATTTACCATTTTGCAGTAATGTTCACCTTTTGTTGCAAAGATTTTAGAGACTTCTAGAGAACTTAATGGTGATTTTGGAAGCTGTAGTTTGTGATATCGCTGCATCAAACTGTTTTATACTCAGAGGTTTAGCTAGGTGTACATAGTTAAGTGAGTGTATGTTGGGTTGGGATATCTAACAAAAAAGCTACAACAGTGCAAATTGGGGAGGTTTCAAAATGTAGACACAAACGAATTTTCGAATTACGAGACTGTAAATGTTTATTTTCAGAGAAAAAGTAAAAGACAAAAACTTAACATTCTCAAAAATAACATTCTGTATCAACACACAACATTAAACTCAACATTGTGAATAACTTAACACGGCATCTGTTTTAAGCATATCACAGTATAGGCTATATGATGATATTTAACAGATTACTGTACAGTCTGATGGTGTACCTCAGTTTGTTTAGCTGATATATCTCATGAAGACTTGTGAAGCTGCTAAAATGAAACAATAGACTGCTATTTATCACAATATGATACAAATTTGAAGACTTTGCATTTATTAAATTAAAGTGGTCATTCAAGTTCTACAGAGTTCCATGTTTTTTGTTCCGTTTCCGATTTCCATGTGATTACTTTTTATACCTGTTTAGTAGAATAATCTGACACTGTAATGAGTCAAAAACTATTTGTGTCCTTGTTAATATAACGTGAAAGCATGGGCTTTCTCTGTAGGCCACATGTTGTCAAAGCCTTCCATAACATTGTATTGTTGCACTGGGACGCCCATTTTTTTTTAAAAAGTGGGCTAAGGTGCAGAAATTTTGATTTGGCAAAAATCCCTACATCGGTACATAAAAAATATAGCAACAAAACTCCAGCAGTAATGTCACCTGTCCATACAGATATCAAACCAGCTGGGTTTCCAATTGCAAACACAGTGTGTAACCAGTGTTAGAACAGATCAGTACACCTTCTCAATACAGAAGTGATAGCTTGATCCTCAGTTTACTACTTAGAGGATAGGAAGTGTAATCAGTGAGTTATAACTATTAACAATGGAAGTGAGCTGCTGAGGGGATGTCTGCATACAAAAATTATGACACATCTGTAAAAATAAACTTTCTACACACCTTAATATGAGGTAATATTAAGGGACATACAATGTCAGTGTGAGAATTCATGTTCACTTGTGTTCAACTGCTTTCTGTTGTTCTCTGGGTTTTGCAATGTACTCTCTGTACATTGAATACAGCACCCCTAAAAACAAAGAAACAGAGGAATACGTTACACAATCACCCTTACATCTACTGCAGCTACAAGATTCAGACCTATATTTGTTAATGAGAAAATGTTTAGTCCAAACCAATTATGGAAACAAACTGAAACAGTGCAACTAAGATATAATAAGAAACGTGACACTCGCACGCTACATACCAACAGTCATGGCTCCAACCACAAAGCCTTGGGCCGCTACACGCATGTGGATCAGGTGGACCGACATTTTTGTATCCCCCCTACTCTTCATTTTATACAGCCTGTACCCAACAATGGCAAAGAACCCAGCCATTCCTGGAGGAAGCAAAAACACATCTCAGTTGACATAGATGACTAACAAAAACTTAAAGAGAGTTGGAACGCTTACAAGCATAGGCTACTTTTAGATAAAACCGTCCTGGTTTAAATAAAAACGTTTTAATTTCTTGCAAGTTAATTTAAGTATCCTTTTGTTTTTATTTCATGATGTAACCATTAGGGCACAAGATTTACTCACCAACTGGTACAAAGGGATTCTCCTTTGCTTTTCGCAGGAACTTGGACTCATTGTCATCATAACTAACGTCAGACATCTTGACTAAAAAGAAACAAAGATAAGGAAAGTTAGAAATTATACAGTCTATGGTATTATTTAAAAAAACATACCATGCTAGCTCATTCTGTGTGAGTGGGATCCATGTTAAATCCTCCTTGTGAACCTCAATTAAAGCTGTGGATAAGCTTGGCGTTTGAGCCTACTAAATGAATGTTTAAATTCATAATTCAAGCTGGAATATAACGTTAGCTTGCTCTTTGGAGCTAATGTTGATAACGTTAGCAACTGCTCTCAGAGGTGACGCATGAAGGGCAGCGGAGACACATCCTGTGGCCCAGATAATTAGAAGCTACATTACATATCCTGCATATTGTGAGACACGTCAACCACGGTGCAATGCTAAGTTATATTTTAAATTGTCTTACATTTTTATCAAAGGCTAACGTTATATAGCCTAACCCCAGAGTCAAATAAAACAATCGAAAGCGAGAATTTTAGCAGCAAATAAAACGTTACGCTGATTTTACCTGTTTTAAAGGCGTGTGTCGCTATTTGAATATAAATAAAATATCCAGTGAAGTTACATGAGTCTTCAGAGGTTCAGATTGCACGACTGTACCGGTGAAGGAAGGACCCAGCTACATGATGTAACTACCATTATACGCAGGTCTCACGTCAGAAGTATGCTGCGTTCATGTCGAGGGGAGAATGTCTGAAAGCCAGAACCCAAGCGCAGTCTGTTTCCACGCCCATAAAGCTGTGCAACACTGGGGCGAGTTCAGACAAAACGTAGCAAAACGTTGCAAGGAAACATGTCGTTCAATCAGAAAACGTTGAAAACTGGTGCAAAACGTTTTGAGATTGAATTCGCCCCTGCTGTTGGGAGGGTGTGCGTATTAGTCTTATCAGAATATGCTACCCCGACATCTAAAGATGTTATAATATATTATTTCAACATGCTCCCCATCTCCTTACAGTACACATGGAGTGAGTAATGGTGCAATATAA